>ABLG01001239.1:0-42985 GCA_000172435.1 Meloidogyne hapla | reverse complement strand
AGAAAAATAATTATCGAGGTCCGATGATGATATAAGGAAATTAAAATTTTTAAATTAATTAGATTATATTATCTGAATTTCAGTCAGGTTTATGCCGAGGGAAAATAGAGGATTAATTCTGATTTAATAAAGAATTAATTTTTTTAAATATTTAGTAAAATTTACCAATCATTACACATATTCTAGTTGGTGTTCTCTTAATTGGGTAAGTGAGTGGTTGTGTTACTGACCAATACCGATCAAGTGAAATAATGCAAATATGAAGAATTGAAGCCTTTAGAAAATTTTAAAAATATTTAAAAAAATATTTTCAGATTAAATTCTCTCTTACAGTAACAAAAAGAACATCCAAAGCCAACCATAATTCACAAAGAAAACCTCCTAGAAATTTTTTTTAATTTTTAAAAATTTTTAAAAATAATTTTTAAGCACCTAAAATCCAAACACCAATAATTTCATAAAGTAGAGTTAATGGCATAACTAATAATCCAACCAAAAAATCGGCGACAGCACTTAAAAATTTTGAAAATTTTTTAAGAAATTTAAAAAAAATTACAGTGAAACAATAAGCCAATTTTGACGTTGAGCTCGCAATTTGGAGTCAAACTTGACTGTTAGAACAACCATTAGATTACCAAGCACAATTACCTTGAAGAAGAATTTTTTTTAATGTTAAAAATTTTTTGGAATTTCTAAAAAAAATTTTTTAAAATTAAAGTTATAATTCTTCAAAATTTTCCAAAAATTCTAAAAAAAATAAAAAATATTTTTTTAAAAATTCAAAAAAATTTTTAGCCTAAAACTATATTTTTTATTAAATTAATAATAAAAAATTATAAAATTAAATTAAAAAATTTTCAAAATATTTTTAAAAATTCTAAAATATTTTTTTTTAATTTTTAAATATTTTTATCTCAATTTATATATTTTTTTATTAATTTTAAACATTTTTTAAAAATTATTATTTTTTAATTTAATTTAGAATCAAAAATTCAATTAATTTAATTGAATTTTTACGCAACACAAATTTCCTTCCCTTTTCCTGTTTTTTATTTTAATTAAATTTAAAAAAACAAAAAAAACCTACCAACATAACAACGGAAATAAAAGCAACATTAACAAAAGCTTCGCTTAAAGAAAGACAGGAAGGCCATAAAGAAACTTGAATTCCTTTAGAACAAAAAAATTCTGATTTTTCTGATTTTGTTTCGATAAAAGAATTATTTAAAGTTTGTAAAAACATTGGGGAAGTTTTAATTAAAATTGTATGTTGTTGGGGTAATAAAAGTTTTGATTGTTGTTGTTGGTCGTTTATTGTTGTTTTGAATATATTCATGTTTTTAATGTTTTTTTATTTGTTGTAATAAATGTTGGGAGAAAAACAAGAAGAATAAAACATTTTTAATGAAAATAAAAATAAATTGGTTTTTTGGTGGGAATATTTAATTTATTCTCGATTTCTTAAAATGAATTTATTAAATTAATTTCTTTAAAAATATTAAAAAAGAACAAATTTAAAAAAATAAAATAAATAAAAATTAAAAAAATAAATAAAAAATAAATAAAAAATAAATAAAATAAAATATAAAAAATAATTGAAAAAATAAAAAATTAAAAATAAATGAAAATTAATAAAAAAAATAATAAATTGAAAAAACGAACAAAACACGAAAGAAAATACCAAAAATGGATAAAACACAAAGAACAAAAAAGAGAACAAAAACACAAAATTCTCAACAAAACATAAAAATGTACAAAAAACCAAAAAACAAAAGAAACGCTTGAACAGATATAGGCTGTTGTTAAAATAGGGAAATTGCGATATTTAAAAATTAAAATTTAAAGAATAAAATAAAATCAAAAAAAAATTTTTTTTGAGGCTGGAAATTGATAAAATAAAGAAATTGCCTTCCCAACATAAATTATTTAATTAAAAAACAAAAATAAAAAACAATTCTCTTTCTATCTTTTAAAGAAAATTAATTTAAATAAATAGCTGTCAGAAATCCAGACAAAAACATTTCTTATTGAAATTTTCTTTCAATTTTCTTTTAATTTTCTTCCCGGAAATTAAAAATTATGTAAATACACATTTTCACACAACAAACATCATTTAAAATACATCTTTAATTTTTAATGTTTTTTCTACATTTTTTCATAAATGTTTAATGTTTTTTTATGAATGAAAGAACTAAACAAACAATTAAAACAAACATTTCAAATAAACATTAAAAAATTCAAACATCATTTCAAAAATTATTTAAACAATAACATTTCAAATAAACATTAAATTTTGATAAATAAAAAATATTTTTCAAAAAAAGATTAATTCAGGAAGTAAAAAAAAATTTTAAAAATAAATTTAAAAAATATCAAAAAAGTAATTTAATATTATTTTTTTTAAATTTTGGGTTGCCTTTTTATTAAAAATTAAAAAAAAAAGGCAAAATGAATCGAGAAAAATACGAGTTTCTTGACCGTAATATATATTGCTTTGAATGAGTAAACGAGAAAAAGGGTTGAATTTCATGGACTACTGCTGCCAGCCAGCTTCTTCTCTCCTTTTTTCATCACAATAAAAAAAAATAAGAAAAATATATGGTTCAGAGCCAATATTGCGGGGGAGATAAAAAAAAAAGGTTGGAGGGGAAAAGCAGCTTCTTCCCCCAACCTTTTTTTTATTTTCCTGAACCAAATAACACACAAACACGCACACAAATGTCCCATCTTTCCCCCTTTATATTATTTATTTATTACCCCCTTTCCCACACATTTTCTCATTCTCTTCCAGACAAAAAATCGATTATAAATGCGGTATTGCTTGAAACGGCTGTCAACTATTGCAGCCACAAAAACCTCTCTCATCTGCCCCTAAAAACCTAAAACTCAAGCATCTGTCTTTCCCCTCGTGTGTTTTAGCGGTTTTTTTTAGTCAGGCGACTTTCTTTTTTGGACTCTTTTTATATTTCTTGTTTTCCAGATGCGAAATTAATGGAAAAAGCATGGCAATGAGCGGTAATAGATATTTCCTTTTTTTTATTAGATAAGAATGGCACATATAAAAAATTAGATTTGTCCCGAAGGGATTGTTCGATCGGTAATTGAAACTCTTTAAAATGTGAAACCCCTTTTAGAGCATTAAATAAATTTAATTAAATAAGAAAAAAAGAGATAAAGATTAAATTCTAAAATAGCAGATGTTTCAAAAACCGCTAAAAAATCACATGGAATTTTTAATCAAAAGAAAATTGCTATTTATGACTGGTAATAAATTTTTAGATAATTTTGCTGAAAAAAGCATTGGCAAAACAAAAGAAAAAATTTAAAAATAAAAAAATTTCTTATTTAAAAAAATAAAAATTTGGAGGGAAAATATGTTTTTTAATCTTTTATTGTAAACAATCCTCTAAATAATCTTGACAACCAATTTTTTAATAATTGAAATTAAATTTAAAAATTATTATTTTTAAATTTAATTATTTTAAAAATATGTTCATAATTTAATTTTAGTCATAAAAATCTTAGATTAATTAAATTTAAAAATAAAAAATTTTTTCGTAAGTTGGTTGCCAAGATAAAATACAAAGCTCCTTAATGGGCTAATTTTTGGGTTTAAATTTAAAACAAAAAATAAAAGAGGGGATACATTAAAAATTAATGCTTAAAATATACAATAATGACAGCTTGGAAAGTGTAAAACTTTAAAAAATCACTTAATGGGAATAATCCAACATCAAAACCTCTACAAAAAAAAATAAATCAAAGAGGAGAATCAAACGTTACGACACACGGGTATAGACCACAAAGTTAAAACAAGAATTTACTTGCTTCAAAGGATCAGCAAATGGTAAAATAAGAAGGAAAATCAGATAGGAGAATCAGAAACAATTGAATAGATTGTCCTATGAAAATAGGAAAACGGGAAAATGGGAAACTGAATTTAGGGAATGCGTGCCATAACTCCGTCAATCCAAAAAAATTTAATTTCTATGAATTTAAAAAGCAGAGGTTTTGATGATTAGAAATCTCTTCTAAAAATCTATTCTTATATACACACAATATCAAATAAAAATATTTTTCTAAACTCTTTAATTCAATTGATATGTCTTTTTACCTTTCGGCCAAAAGCTGAGACGCCGAGTTCCACCATTTGTACATCCATTAATTAAGGCTGTGTTCTCCAAAATGGTGAGAACTCCTAAGAAAATTTTTTTAAATAATTTATTCAAAAAATAATAAAAAAAACCTTCTGCTGACGGTCTGTCCTCCTGTTTTGGCTCAAGCAACTCTTTAATCAAAAAACAGAGTTTTGAATCTTCTGGGAAGACAATAATTCCCTAAATTAAATAAATAACTCTAATCTTAATTTTTTTTAATTTTTACATTGCAAATTTTGTGAAAAACAGCCAATTCTTGTACACCAGGGAAAGCCTTCTTCCGCTCAACCATTTCAAAAACGACACAGCCAAGCGACCAAATATCTGCTTTGAAGTCGTACTCACAGGCTAAAAAGTTGAAAAATTAAGTCAGAAATTAATATTTGAAACCATTTAAAAATTAATTTTTTACCTCCAAGTATTTCAGGCGCTAAATAATTGAGTGTGCCAGGAGCGCCAATCTTTCCTTTTAGTTTTTGTCCAGATTCAAGCTTCAAAGCAATTCCAAAATCGCAAAGTTTCGCTGTTTTGTGATCACTAGTAAGAAGGACATTGCTGGGCTTTACCTTAAAATGGAGCAAATAATTGGGAAAGGGAAGACAAATTTTGAAAAATGACTCAAATTAATTTTGTAAAAATTTAATTTAAAATTAAAACTCACATCTCTGTGGATAATTCGATGTTCTTGATGGATGTGCCTAAGGGCTGAAGCAATTTGTGCTGTATAATTAAGTACAACTTTGTCCTTCAAAGGCTTTCCATGTTGTTTATTGATGAGTTCGTGAAGAGTTCCACCAGCCATGTGTTCCATTACTATGTAGACGCTCCTGTGACTTATATAGCTCTCAAAGGTTTGCACAACATTCTCATGATTGATTTGGCTAATTAGGAAGGCTTCAACTGAAAAATGAGAAAATATAAATTTTAAACATAATTCTAAACTTTTAAACAGAAAACTAACGTTTGGCAGCTTCATTCAACATAACTTTCTTCAAAACAACTTTTTCTCCATCGGAACAGCGTTCACATAAAAAACATTTACCAAATGAACCATTGCCAACTTGCGAGATTGTTCTAAATTTTTCTAGTTGATCATTTGAAATCATTTTTGAATAGCATTAAGTCTTGAAAATTTGATAATAGATCTGAAATCAAATAATAGAAAGGTTAAAAATTATAAACAACTCGTAAAAAATTAAATTCAAGTAAAGCGCTAAAAAATTAAAAAAAATCTCTCAATTAGGCTAAATAAAATATTTTGTTACTTTTGGTGAAAAGAAAGAAAGCCTTATTTACCAAAAAGACATTTCATTATGATTTGGTAACTTTTGGAATAGTAAAAAATTAATTTGCTTTGATTTCTTCTTATTCCCTCGTTTTTTTTTCTTTAATCAATTTGTTTTTAGCAGGATTCGTTAGCATTTTTGTCAATTTTCTAAAATATTCTAATAGTAGTTTTATGGCACCACCACCTCAATTCACGGATTTTGGAAAGTCAACTAAGGATTTGTTCACCAAAGGATATAGTTCGTTTTTGATATAAAAATTAAATACACATATTTTTAGCTCATGGACTTTTAAAATTGGATGTGAAATCAAAATCTGGACCTAATGTTGAGTTTAAAAGTGAGGGCGAACACAACCTTTCGACTCAAAAGATCAAGAACAAATTGGAACTTAAATACAAGATTCCTGAATATGGTGAGCGTTTTTATTGTCTTAAATCAAATTCTCCCATTTTTCAAGGTACGACCATAACGGAATCGTTGAACACTGCCAATCAACTTGGATCTATTTTGGAATTAAACAACCAGCTGGCTAAAGGTCTGAAGGTGACTATTGATACCAAATATACTCCAAATTCTGGAAAGCGGGAAGCTCTTCTAAAGACTGATTTTTCTGGTGATTTGGTCAGGTTAAACGCAAATCTTTCTTTGGTTGGTGCTCCTGTTCTGGAAGTTTTTGGAGCTACAAAGATTTATAATGATTGGCTGGCTGGCGCCAAAGCAAAGTATGATCTTCAGGCGAATGAACTCAAAGCTAGTTCTTTTGGCTTTCTTCATCAGACCTCTGATTATGCTTTGCATACCTTTACCAATGATGGGAAGGAATTTGGTGCAAGGTTTTATTTTTTATATTTTTATGCGAGAATTTAAAATTTTAGTCTTAACCATAAAGTACACAAAAATTTTGAATTTGGAGTGCAATATATGTGGAAATTAAAAGAAGAAAACAATCAATGGGGCCTTGCTTCTAAATATCAAGTAAATCCGGATTTATGTCTGCGCGCTAAGGTCGATCACCAGTGAGTTTGTTGCAAATGTTAAAATTGTTAGAATTTAATTTATAAGGTCTCAAGTAACCATTGCTGCAACACATAACTTGAGCTCAACTGTAAAGCTAACTTTTACGTCGCAATTTGGACTTGCAGGACTGCCTGACACTTCGAACAAGTATTTTTAATTTAAAATTTAAAAATCTAAAATTTTTAAATTTAAAGGTTTGGAGTTGGTCTCGAATATGCGCAATGACTTTCTTGTTTTTTTCTGTTAACTATAAATTAGTTTGAGATGAGTAAGTATGACAAATCAAGTAAAGATGTGCCGACAATTTTTTGTGGTTTTTAATTATTTAACTGCTGATAGTTGTTTTTTATTCTACCTTTTTGTCGCGTTCAGGAATAAATTTAATTGACTTTGATTTTTCTTTTGTATTTTTAAAAGGTTGATATTCCCTTTTATATTTTTGAGGAGGTTGATGAATCTTGTTTTTTTTAAATAATTGTTGAATTACAATAGAGATCGTGTTTTTGAAAAATTTTAAATAGACGCCTTGCGAATTCTATAGAGCATTTGTAGCACGATCTCTATTTTCTTTGTTTTTATCGATTATTTTTTGTTTATCTCTACTTCCTTGTGAACTTCAATTTTTTTCAGCTTCATATCCTTTTTAATTAGACAATTCTTCGCATTTTAATTATATTTTACAATCTTTATTATAATGCTTCTAAATAATGCTTTATCAAATAATAATCTAAACTATTCTAACCAACAATCTGACGAGCTTGAAGACGATTATTTTATTTCGCGGTCCTTATTAGCACTTTTGGCTCCAAAGGCGATCTTTTTTGATGGACCTAGCCTGGATGTTGCTGATCGTCTACGTCGTTACGTTCCTTTTAGAAAGATTGGGACTTTGACAACTATTGACTATGCAAACGGATTTTTTACTTTTACTCTCAGTTCTGAAGAAGACAGCCGTGATTATATGGACTTCGCGCGTAAGATCAATGACTTCTATTCTAAAGAAGAAAACCGGATTAAAGTTAGCCGATATGAGGTTAGTTAAGAATATTTTTCGTCTTATGAGGGTCGTTTAAGGACTTGAGGGATTATTTGAAGGGGTATTCTTGCTAGGAAGAATTTTTTCTTGCGTTCATTGAGATTATTTTATTTAACAACGAGCTTGACTTCATCTTGGGACATACTTTTTACTAAATCTTTAAATTTAAGGTTCAAACTGACCGTGACTATATTTGTGAATGTGTTGGTGAATTAGGTGGACGAGGCTATTTCCGATGTCGCATTGGAGAGCCAGTTTACACGGACACTGAGGAAACGCGTGAAGCATTTCTCATTGACTTGGGCCGTTTTGCTGTTGTTTACATTGACAATCTTTTTGCTCTTGATCCTTCTTTTAATGAGGGCAATCTCTACTATGCTTTTACAATAAAATGCTCTGCACTTGGTTTGTTGTTAGCTTTTTAAATTAATTTAACTTTATCACATCTCAGACGCCGCTACTCTTGAAAAACTTGGTCTCCCACCTTTGGATGATTTTCGTGTTGGAAATATTGTGGAGGTGTTGATTTGTTCGATTCATGAACCTTGTCTTGGAATTATTGGATCGGGTGATTTTTTACTTTTAATTCTTTTACTTTTTTCATTTTTAAGTTACAAATGTGGGAAAGAGAATTCGCTCAGAGGCAATGCTTGGTGGACTTGATGGTGAACTGGCGGCAAAATGGTAATTGAAAATTATTTCTAGAAAACTTAATTTTCAAATATTTTTAGGATTTCTCTTCTTACATCTATTAGTCCATCAACAAAACCTTTAAAGCGCCGAATCAAAGGTTCTTTGGCTGTTGGAGACCTTGACGAATGGTGTTTGGTTACTATTGCAAATATGCATTCTATTGAGTCTATTTATGTTCGAGATGCTGGTTAATTTTCTTTCTATAAATAAATTCTGAAAACTCTTAGCTGCTTCAATTCGCCTGAATGCTCTGCAAAAGTATTTAAACAACTTCTATGAAGATGGCGAAAATCGTGAAAAAATGCGTATGACTACAGAACGCTATTCCAAACTTCGAAGAGGAACTCCTCTAGTAATTTTTGATGGCGCACAGTATATTTTTCTATTAGGTTTTTATTTTAAATATTTAATTTTTATAGATTTTTCCGAGCCAAGGTTCATTCGGTTTGCGTTGAACATGAACTTCTTGATGTGGAATGTATTGACTATCCTCATATGCACTTTCATGGACTTGGATTTAATGACGATGGGACTCTTTTTATGCTTAGCGAGTCTTTTGATTTGCCTGCACAGGTTTCTTGAATTTTAACAAATGTCCAGATTTATACTTTTTTAGTGCTTCCCAATCAATTTGACCAAAAATCTCCCTGCTGTTGATTCTCGTCGCCTCAGCAACCTCGCTTTTAATTACATCAATGTTGGTTCTGTTGCCTTTGTTCGCTCTTTTCGCGGTGGAGGCGGATTTCAGCACAAATATGTTCTTGAATTTGCTGATGAACAACCTGATTTACTTACTGTTCTATTCAAATTACTTGCAGAAGAAAAAGAAGATGAGGGAGGAAATGGTGACAGTAATGAAGAACAAAATTCTCAGTCAACTTCTCCAATAAAAACGCCGCAACTTTTTCCAAGGTTTAAATAGAATTTTTGGAATTTTATAAAATTATTTTGTTAAGAAATGCATTGCGTCCAATACTTCGACGAGTTCCTTTTGATGGCTCTCCAGAGCGTGTCTTTAACTTTGTTGATATCAAAGAAGGATTGGAAACTAAAAGTGACGATGTTTCTTCATCTACTGACGAAAATGAGTCCAACGCTGAAGAAGCAAAGGAAAAGGAAGATTTAGAAGATAAGCAAGACGACAAAAATGAAGATGAAAACAAGGAGGAAGTTGTAGAAGCTAATCGTATGTCATTTCTCTGCTTTATTTTATTTTATCCACTTTATCCATTAAACGTAGATGAAGAAGTAGAAGTTGGACATCCTCGTTTCAACCGTAAACAATTTCCATCAACTCCACCCAGAACTGTTGAGGCGATTTCACACAATATGAGCCGTTAATTGAGGGAATAAAGAGACTAACTTAAGATGGAAATGACTTCAAAGTATTTTATAATTTGCCTTAATTTATTTTTGTACTTCAGACCTTTTTATTTTTGTTCCAGAATTTTTATAATTTATAAAAGCTCTATTTAATCCCGAACTTTCAGTTTTTGAGACCCACTGTTAAACAACTCTTGTTTAATGACCCTTTTGAAAATTTGTCCACTGTTGACCGTTTTTTCTTTGTCGTTAGGAGGGCGAGCGAGAAATACGAAATAGTGTGGAGAAGTTGAAACATCGCTTTCTGGCGTAATTTATAAAAATATATTTTGGCATAATGTAGATTCTAACTTTTTACATATAAAAGCATTTATTTTTACTTCATTCATTTTTTATTGTGCGAGTTGTTTACCTTTATGTGTTTAAATGGAGGAACGTGAGTTTTGCCTAGTTTTCGTAACCTAGTTTTTGTTTTTATCCCTTGGTCGAAAGTTTATTTTGATATTTTATTTCAATTGATAATTTTTATTCATTTTAGGGGTTTCTAACCTTATTCTAATTTCTTATTTTTAAACTACAACTTTATTTATAAACAATTGACTAAATGCCCCCTAGCACTCCTAGCCAGCGTAGACCTCAGCAAAAGTTTAATAGTCCAAATGCTGATACGTTTCGTTCTTCGCCAAGGAGTGGTTTAATGAACAAACTTAATATTGACCCAAAGAATGTATGATTTATTGATTTATTTTTAATTAAAATGCCTAATTTAGGTTGATTGTCTGCAACTTTGTATGGATGTTCCTTTTCTTGATCATCCTTATCTGATTGGTCCTCGTGGCAGGAAAAGCCAGGTTTTGTTTATAATGCTTTGGTTTTGGGTTCCATCACCAGTTTGCAAACTTCTTTAAGTATCTCTATAACTTGGGTCTGGGTTATGTTCTAGGATTTTCCTTCACAATCCCTGTTGAGAGGCGCAAGATTTCAACTTCTTATTTAATTAAAATTTAGTACTTCATGACACGTTACAAGTCCTTGCTACATTTTCCTGACACCAACTGTCGACCTGATGGACTCAAGTTGAATAATGTTCTCATTAGCGGTTCAATGAAGAATGTCGAGGAGATTCGTTCGCAGATTCGTGTATGTTTTTTATACTCGTGAATTTTTGTGGTCCATTACGAATTTAACTTTCTCAACTCTATTCTTTAGTTGCGCACACCAATTCGCGTTATAGTCCGACTCGATCATCTTTCTAATCGGCGCCAATTTGTTTCACGCATTGAAGATGCGATTAACGAGCGATCTTTGCCTATTCGCTTTAATGTCTCAGATGACTTTACCAATGGGGTGTTGAAAACTGAGTGGCGCAACGAAGAACTTCTCATCGAATTCTTTAATGAGTATTTGAATGTCAAGGATATTAAGAAGAATCAACCTAGTGACTTTTTGACATTTGGCATGGCGTTGCTTCCACTCATTAATCCTTGGAATATTGAGCTTAGTCATCGGCTTATTGGCAATCTTTATGAACAAACTGGTTTTTTTATATTTGTTCCTACTTTCAATTTTGTTTTTAGGATGTCGTATTTTCTATCCGCCCAAGGAGAAATATGCTGTACAGCCTCCAACCTATTTTATCAAAGGTCCGTCAATGAGTGGAATTCTTCAGGCTGCCAAATATCTTACGGTATTTTTAAATTAAACGGACGGTGGCTATGATATTTTCGAGAGATGGTTGTCTATGCAATAAATTAAATTTCGTCCGCCTCCTTAAAAATTTCGCAATTTATGATTTCTTTTCACTTTATTAGGGACTTTCTATGCTTCAAATTACTTTTTACATGCCTCCGGGTGTTGTTCCTTCGATTAAACAGCAGCAATTGGATGATTGGCAAAGGGATAATCTCGTCCATACAACAATATATAATCCTGAGGCTTCCTCTCCATTGCAATTCAAAGTTACTCTTCGTTCTTTCGAGTTATGTCTTAATGGTCTCTATATGGTTCGCTCTACGCTTTTGGGGTTCAAGAAGTCAGTGCAAACTAATACTTACGACTTTATGAAGTTTGCGAAATTTTTGGTCCCGGTATGTTTTTTATTTTTAAAGTATTGAATTTTAAAATTTTTAGTACACCGTCTTCTCTGATTCTAAACTCTTCTACCCACTCTATTCGGTCGATGACAAAAATTTGAATTGGGGAAGCAAGGATTTCTTTAACAACTTCTATGGCGGTCCTTATTATACTCCACTGGCGGTTAATGAAAATCAAAACGAGGATGATAAGACTAGCGGTATATTAATTTATAGCTTAAAAATACCTTTGAATTTTTATCCCCATCAAATTTAGTTCAAGTTGTTCCGGACAATTCCCATCCACATGTGAAGACTGAACCGGCACAATTCGTATTCCTGCACGCTTTGGATCACAGTTACAACAACGACAATCAACATGCCCATGCTTGCTCTCTGATTGCCTCACCGCTGCACTGAGGCTTAGTAATTGATGTGTTGGCCTATCCAATTGACACATTTATAATTTGACATTTTTAATATAATTTTCATATTCTTAATAATATTATGCTAATTTATAGGAAACCCAACCAAATATTTTTATATCACTTTTCTAAATAATTTTATATATCCTATAATTTAAACCCCCCAATAATTAAAATTTTATATTTCGTATAAATAAATATAAATAATATGTACATATTTTTCTTTAAACCGGACTTTTAATTCCTTTGTTTTCTTATTTAATTTTACATTATTTTTCTTATGAGTGACTCAACTGGCTCTGTCTAATTTTAGAGTTTTAGATTGCCAATGTAGATAATTCCTTGTTTTATCGATTTACATCATTTAGGTTTTTGTAATATTTTAATCTTTCCATGTCAGACTATTATTCCAATTTTTAACCTATATTTTTAATTTTGTAGAAAATGTCCGAATCCCGTCGTTCGTATAAAACTCCTAAAAGGCATGGCAAATCAGAAGTGACTAATGGCAAGAGATCTAGTGACAAACCTAAGGCCGAAAAATCAAAAGAAGCATTGGCAGAGGAGCTTAAAGGCAAAGAACTCATCTATAAAGCAAAAATGGAAATCCAGGAGCGCATAAAAGGATTGGGTCTTCCACTACATCAACCTGCAAAATCTACTGATAAATTCAAAGAAACCGTTTTGAGACCTGATGAAGCTAGTGCATTCACACAACTACATATGGAAAAGTTGCAACGATGTAATGAGGTTAAATTTTTTTTGGAAAAATTCCCTTTTATTCTAATAAATTCCAGTTAAAAAGTCGAGTATCTAAAAGCGCTTCCAACGTGGATTTGAAGATGCCGGCATTTATTCTTGATTCTATGGCTTCTGATAACAAATTGGGCATATTTTCAGAGCAGCAAACGAAATTGAAGCCTGTCAAAAAGGAAGAGCCAAATTTTGAGGTTTTTTAATTTTTAAAATCGATTAAAGTTATCTTTTCGGTAACTTATTTTGAAAGAAAATCCAAAAAATCTAGAAATTAGAAAAACATTGGAATCTGGAAAATGAAATCTTTAGTTTTATTTTATGAAAGGAAATTTAGAAGAATCACGTAGGTGTACTTGTGGTTAAGTGGTTTATTAACATTCGTGTTACTTTCTGTTCTGAAATTTTCTATTTATTCCCAGTGATGAGAGCTAATCCATGCACCACTCTGAGAGTTTCATGACGTCTTGGTTATCCATCCATTTCTGTCTGAGGGAGTAAATAGAAAATTTTTTTTAATTAAAAAAATTTCTTTTTAACTTTTTTTTATTATTTCCTTATCTAGGAGAAAAACGCTCAACAAACAACACCTGTTTTGAAAAAAGCTATGGAGGCTGAGCCCGACTCAAGTACTGGGCCTGTTATGGACTTTTCGGACCCTCGTCTTTATTTAAAACCGGCATTGCGTAAACGACGTCATTTCGAATTTAAACAGCCTGGTGAATATGAGAAAATGGCAAAAATGCAACGATCTAAAGCTAAGCTTGAAAAACTTCAGGTTTCTTTAAAAATATAAATATTCAATTATTTAAAATTGTTTTTCAGTCTGAAATTGAAAAAGCAGCCAAACATACTGGCATTTCCTCTGCTGTCAAATTGGCAATTGTTACTCCTAGTGGTTTGCCAGAAACTAGTACTGGCGAGTACATTCCTGAAGTTGAATGGTGGGATGAGGTTGTACTAGGAAATGGCAAAAAGTTAGTTCATTTTTTATGGCTTATCTTATTTTTATAATTATATTTAGATATGAAAATATTCCCTCAGTTGTGGATATTGCTCCATTGGATCGATATGCTGACACAATCACCGACTTGGTTGAACATCCTATTCAATTAAAACCACCTGATGAACCACTTCAACCTCAATATCTCAAGGTTTCGTTTATGTTTTTCACACTGATTTTTTTTATTTTCGTTCTAGGCCAGTTTAACGAAGAAGGAACGAAAGAAGTTGCGCCGTCAAAATCGTCGGGAAGCTATAAAGGAGAAGACTGAAAAGATTCGATTGGGACTTGACAAACCTCCAGAGCCAAAATTAAAAATAAGCAACCTTATGCGCGTCCTAGGCACTGATGCTATTCAAGATCCAACAAAAATGGAGGCAGTTGTTCGAAAGCAAATGGCTGAACGAGAACAAAAACATATTGAAGAAAATCGAAGTAGAAAATTGACCCGCGAAGAAAAGGCTTCAAAGGCGATTAGAAAGGTGGCAGAAGACACATCTTTAGCTTTACACGTTGCTGTCTTCAAGTAAATATTTTTGAGTCTTTTTTAATTTAAAAATTATTTCCATGAACAACAATTTATTAGCAGGGCTTATAAAAAATTTTTTTAGTTTTTTGTTAATCCACAATGAGACTTAACTGTTTAAAAATTTTTTGCTTTCATTTATTTTTCCTTTTATTTTTTCCCTTAAAATATTAAAATTACAAAAACGTTTCTAATTTTTACTATTTTAGAGTTAAATCATTGGCAAATCCAGCAAAGAAATTTAAAGTATTAATGAATGCCAAACAATTACAAATGACTGGTACAATTATACAACTTGAAGATATTAATGTTATTATTGTGGAAGGAGGTTTGGAATTTAATTTACTTTAAACTTAATACTTCTGAATATTTTTAAGGTCCAAAACAGCAAAAATTCTATAAAAATTTAATGCTTAATCGAATAAAATGGAGTGAAGAAATTGCTGGGCAAAGGCATGTACGGAAAGGAGCAAATGCACAACAGGACGAGGGTTCTCAGCAAAATAATCCAGGAAAATTAAATGAATGTACCTTAGTATGTTTATTAATTGTTTTAAAAAAATAAAAAAAAATATTTTTGTAGGTTTGGGAAGGAATTGTACAAAAACGAGCATTTAATGGAGAACCGCGATTTATACAAGTCACCAACCACAAACAAGCTCGTGAATTGCTTGACAAATACGGAGTAGCTCATTATTGGGATCTTTGTTATGCAACTTCTGTGTTGCTTTCTGATGATAAATAATTGACTTTTTTGTGATTTCTAATTGGATTGACCGTTCTTGTATTTTTTTATAAATTTTTCATTCGTTTTTTATTAAATATATAGAACTTAAATTTGAGATAAATATTTATTATAAAAAAGAGGTTAAAAATAGGTAGAAATAATGTACGGAATTTATTTCTCTAGATATTTTTTGATTGTGTACAAAAATAAAAATTTCTGCTCCCAGGCGGCATCGATCCGCCGACCTCCAGTTTACTAGACTGGCGCTCTACCATCTGAGCTATAGGAGCCGACAAGAAGAAATTATTTCTTTTAATATATAGAATAGTAAATATTAATAATAAAAGCATACAGTATTCGTTAAAAATAAAATTAAACGTTTATTTTTTTAAATTTAATTAAAATCTTTAACAAATAGTACAAATTAATAATTATCATGTAAATACATTAAATACTAATATATTTACGATTTTTTATTTTCTCACATACATATTTTATTATTTTTTAAACATTTTCGGTTAGACCATTAGTCATTCCTTTTAAAAGTTTTTTATTTAATTTTATAATTTAATTCCAATCTACCCACAAATAAATATTTGTAATTTATATTAATTTATTCCATATCACCAAAATCATCAAATGCTTATTTTTATAAAATTCTATGTGTAATGTGAATTTTTTAAATATATCCATAACACACATATCGTTTCTGGCCTATATAAACTGGCCGGCCGATATTTCTTATATTCTATTTTAATTATCTTATACTGTTTATTTAATTTTTTTATTTATTTCTAATGAAAAATTTAAAATAATAAAAGTTTTTATTTACCTTTTGTCCATTATTTATAAAATAATACCAAATTTATTCTTTTTAATACAAATTTAACAAAAAAACAACCAAATTTTATAGTAAAATTTTATATAAATATCTATAATTTTATATGTATAATTTATAAGTAAATGTTTATATGTATTTTATAAGATTTAAAAGAATTATTTCAACTTAATTATATATTGAATAAATAAATTTTATTTTAAAGATGTCAGACAATAATTCAAAAAATGACCCAAAAATTTTCTGGTATTATTGTAGAACAAATTCGAAATCCTTCTAAAGCAATTGTTTGTTATAAGTTTTGCAATGAAGAGACGACGGCTATTGAATTATTTTTGGATACAGATGAAACAGAGAAGCACTTTATTTGGGACAGTGGATAAAATTTGAGAGAAAGTCTGGAAAATCCTAATTGATTATTAATTAAATTTTTTAAATTTAGAGATTTATTTCCTGCTATTGTCAATACAGGTACTTATCAAAACCAAAAACTTTCCGGCACTTGGTGGAGTTTTTGTGAGTTTTTTAAAATGCCTTTTTCATTAATTTTCTTTTGTCAGATGGAATGTCAAATTGTCATTCATAATGATAGAGGACGTGAAGTTTGTACAAAAATGAAACGTTGGTTAACTAAGTCACAAATGTCTAATTGTATGACAAGGATTATCACAAATTATTCGACGTATTCGTGATAATCGAGGATTGATTCGGCCTGAAGATTTGTGTAAAATATTTTTCTCGCCTTTCAGTCATCTATTTTTATTTTTAGTGATGAGAGCACATCAACATCAATTGAAATTCCAAACTCATTAAAAGAAGTTAATCAAGAGGAAGAAGTTTATCAAAATCAAAAATTATATGAAAATTTTAAGAAGAAAATGGGAATGGATGGAATTCTAGCTATTATGTAAATTTTTATATTAAATACTAAATTTCATTTTTCATTATTCAAAAAATTATTTTCAGAGGAAAAATAAATCAAATGATTAAATAAAATTTAAAAATTATTTTAAAGCTGATACATCTTAATAAATTCTACTAAAAATTATACTAATAAAAATTAGAATAAAACAACCACTAAAAACGATTCTGAGTACATCAATTCATCGTCTTGACGATCTTCTGGAGAAAGTTATGTAAAAGTGTTAAAGTGATTGATAATTGTGGTTATAAAGAAATTAAAAAATATTTTTTTAAAAATACTCTTTATTTGTTTTTGATCTCTCAAATTTGTCAAAAAATATTCATTTCCTAAAATTTTTTCTTTTACTTTTTATTGAAATTTTCTTACATTTGATTTATTTATATATTGAATTGTTTTATTATTACCTATATTGAAGAAATTAAATAAACAATATTGTTAAAATAATACAAAAAATTATTTTATAAATTTAATTTTAATTAAAGAAATATACAAAATTCACAACAGTTAAAATCAATCATTTTTTTCATAAACTAGTTCACAAACTGAAAATGCTAGCCTTTTCTTTCCCCTTGAGCAATTGTTTATTTCATGTGCCGTTTTAATCGTTTCATTATTTTTGGCCTAAAAATTTATTCGTTAATTTAACAATTAATTTTATAAAATTTTTACTGAATGTTCTGTATCTCCTTCATTTTTGACTATATTCGAGCCATTCTCGGAGGTTAGAGGGTCACAATCCATTTGAATTGTCTGATCTGTTCCATCTAATTTTTCCAGTTTTCCCCCCTCTTCAGATTCGTTTTTAAGAATTTCTCGAAGAGCATTTGTAATTAAACAAGCATTAATTTGAAAGATTTCATTAAGTAAAAGACAGCTTTGTAAATGCCTTAGAGGCTCTTAATAATTTAATTAAATATTAAAATTTGTTAAAAATATAATAAAAGGGCTTGACATGCCCAGAGGTAATCATTTCCAATTAAATATTAATTAAATTACTATTTGAATGGGCATTCTGTTGATGCTGTGCTAAATTCATTAATAATAAATGTGCCATTTGTGGGTATTTATCTACAAAGAAGTCTTTCAAAAAATTTTTTAAAAATTCTTTAAAACCTCTAAGAAGTGAATTTGCCCTAAATAAATTCCATTCAATATTATCCAAAGATAATTGAGTTAATTGAAGACAAATACGTCCGATTTGTGAAAATAAAGGATTTTTAGATTGAATTAGTTTTGTTTGGTATTTTTGTATTAATCCTTCTTCTATTGAACTTAATAAAAGTAAACGTCCTAATGAGGAGAAAACTGCAGCAGACTGTTTTTTAAATTAATTAATTATTTAATAATTAATTTTTTTTTAATTTTTATTTTTAAATTTCGATTAAACCTAAAATACTGTACATTTTAGCTTTTAAATGTCTTAGGATTAGCGGTGATATTTTAAAAAAGGTATAATAATAAATTGCCATTTATATATAAATTCTCGTTCTTTTTTAACCTTAATCGGCGAACAGAAAAAAATAAAAAAATAGATTTATTTTTGTTTATAATTTGTTTACCTGTATGAAAAAAAAAGAAAAATTAAGGGGAAGGATTTACATATTACGAGAATATATACCTATTTTTCTTTTTTTATTTATTTTTTAATTGTCGGGAAGACCATAAAATGGGTTTTTGAACTAAAGAATTGCTAAAAGAATTTTTTAGAGAATTTTTAAAAATTATTTAAAATATTAAATTTAGGTCAAAAGATTTTTTGAATATTTTTAATAAAATTTAAAAAATTATTAAAAATTATTTTCTCACCTGTTCTTGAGGTAAAATAGAATTATTATTATTATTTGAAGTCCCCGCAAAGGTAAAAAGATTATTTGCCCAATTAAAAAGTTTTCTTGTTATAATATCCAATTTATTTAATTCCTCTTCTTTTGATTCTTCCCGATTGGCTAAAGGATTTACACAAGTTTTGGATGAATTTGAAGAGGAAGAAGGGGCGGCAGAACAATTTAAAGAAGATAATTGAATATTTTCTGTTGTGTTATTAATTCCTTTAAATTAATATTTTTTTAGAAATTTTTCTAGAAAAATTAAAATTTTGGATATTCCGGATATAGCGAATTCATTTAGAATTTTAAAATTTACCTTCTTGATTATTGCTTAAAGATTTCCTTCCTTCATCTTCTTCCTTTACTTTTTTTAATAAATTTTGACGTTGCTGTTTTTCTATTAACTAAATTAAAATTTAATTTTATTATTTTTTATTTTAATTATATTTTAATAATTTCAAAATAATATTTTAAAAATTAAGTTATTTTTTCAATTAAATGTAGTAGAAAAATCCTGAAGTTTACCTCCCGTTGAGGAAAATTAAAATTATTTATTTACTTAATATTTATTATTTTTCTATCTCTCCTATAAAGTAATTAAATTTTTTTAATATTTTTCTTTCGAGAATATTTTTTTCACACTAAGTTTTTCTAATAATTTGTCTTCTTCCAACCAAACAAAATATTTATTAAATTTGTTTCCCGCTAATTTTTTATTAAATTTTTTTGCAAGAGTTTTTAGGGACGAATTGCGCAATATTTTTCTCTCAAAAAATTAATTTTCTACCGCCAATCCTTGAAGGAAGGCCCTCGCAGCAAATAATTGTGGTGGTGGTGGATGGGGGAATGATTGAGGGAATTGTGTTGATGTTCCAATATTTATTGGTGGAAATAAAGACGAGGAAGAGGAAGTTGTTGGAATTGTTGTGGATAATTGAGGCATTGAAAAACGCTAAAAGATAATTTTCTAAATTATTTTTGTCTTTACTTTCCCTTACATTCAATAAAGCTTCCAAAGGTGGTGGTGGGAAGGGGAATGGTCTTGGCGGTAGTAGAGAAGAATTATTTGATAAACGAGACTGCTAAGAGATAAATATTGGATATAGCTAGTTGAATAAGTTAAAAATCTCTATCTTATTCCTTTCCCTCACATCTTAATCTTTGACTTATCCCGGGCGTTTTTATTTCAGAATTTTTCATCCCTGAATTATCCCACAGACTTAAATATTCCAATCTCTACAATTCCAAGCTCTAGAAGATCCAAATTAGTGGGATACAAAAGAAAGTATTGAGATAAGATAGAGATTTTAGTCAGGAATGATTTTAAAAACAAACAGAAGTTGGATTTATAGCTGAAATTGATGTCCTAGGATGACCCCGAATTAACGAAATCCTTCCTCTTTGGCTTATCATTTTAGTGTTATTATTGTTTTGATTTTCATTTTGGTTTTGTATTCGTTGTTGTTGTCTTTGTTGTTGTAGCCCATTCATTAAAAGCATTTGTTTTCTCATTGTGGATTGGCGAGGACCTCGTTCATGTTGAACTGCTGAAAGTTTAATTTAAAAAACTAAATAAAAAGGATATAAAATTAATAAAATTATTTTAAAAATATTTTTGATCATTTAAAAATATTTAAAAACAATTAATAATTAAAAGAAAAAAAGTTGCTCCCAGGCGGCATCGATCCGCCGACCTCCAGTTTACTAGACTGGCGCTCTACCATCTGAGCTATAGGAGCCGACAAGGGGAAATTATTTCTTTTAATATATAAAATAAACAATTGATTGGGCAAAATCATTCAAAAAGCATAAATCTTAATCATTCTTCAATATTTTTTTTGAAATTTCACTTTTAAATTTTATAAACCAGTTTGGACAGTGAAAAGAGAAAATGCTCGTTACTTTCCCTTCTCCAAAAATAAATAAATATTTCAGCATTTTATTTAAATCAACTATCAACAGCTCCTATAGCTCAGATGGTAGAGCGCCAGTCTAGTAAACTGGAGGTCGGCGGATCGATGCCGCCTGGGAGCAATAATTTTTTTCGAGCTCAAAATACTTATTTTTAAATTTTAAATAATTATATATTTAATTTAAAAATTTTAAAAAGTAATATACCATCTTTATTCATTCCAATATCCAAACATTTTTGTAATCTACAAGCTCTACATTGATTTCTATGTGTTTTGTCAACTGGACAATTATCTTCTAAAAGACCTCCACCTTTATTTTTACATACATATTGACGATGACGACGAACAGAACGCTATTTTAGATAATAATTTTTTTAATTTTTTAAGAATTAAAAAAAAAATAAAAATACCTTAAAGAAACCAGCACAACCATCACAACTTTAAAAATAAATTTATTAAATTATCATGGATAATAATATATTATTAAAAAAATTAAAATTTAACCTTACCTGTATATTCCATAGTGCTTTCCAGAAGAATGGTCTTGACAAACGCGACAGGGAACATCAAGAAGGATACGACCTATTAGTGAATATTTAGATTAAAATTTTTTCTTTAATTTTTCTTTAAATTTCTCTTATTTCTCTCTTTATTTTTATTTCCTTTCCTTTTTTAATTTTATCCACTTTTTCTTTTTAATAACTTTTCAAAAAATCAAATAAAGATGTGCTTTTTAGCTAGGAAATGCCATAAAAATTAATAAAGAAAGCAATTTGTGCCTTCATTTTATTAAAAATATTGAGAACAAATAAAAGAAAAAAAATGTTTTTGTTTGAAGAGAATGAAGTGCCTAGAAGGAAGAAAAAGCTTTAAAAGATGCTTGAAATAAAATAATATTTTTAAAGGCAAAAAGGCTTTTTCTCTCTTATTTTAAGGACAAAATCTTCTTCAACTTCTCGACTTGGCCATGGATTTTTAAAAGGAAATATAAGATTGGAAAGAATTGTTTTTAAAATATTTTTGTTGGATTTGATGGGATAAATAAATACAAGAAAAATACTTCAAAAAGTAATTGAAAAAAGAAATTAATAAACAAATTAAAATTAATAGATAAATTTAGGGTTTCTGCCTAAAAAAGATTTTTGAACTTTCGTTCTAAATAATGGCTTTAAAAAATTTAAACTTACTTGAAGGTACTGTTGTCATAATAATTTTTAAATATTTTTAATGTTTCTTTAAATTTTTTACCAAGAACTTGAAAAATTTTAATAATTAATTTAAGTGAAATATCTAAATTAAAGAAACGGTATCAAAGAAGGTATTTGATAGAAAATTCCCCTGAGGCAATCAATGAAGTCTGTTCTAGGGAGAGATCTGTTAATCGGAGAGCAATTATAAGAAGAAATCCTATTATCTTAATGATATTAGAATTTGTCTGTTATAGAGGATGATCTGTTATATAGAGGGAAATACTAGAGAGTTGACTTTAAATAAAATAAAGACAAGTCTTTATGTATAAAATATTCGACATTACTTTTATTTAATAATAAACAAAATTTTTAAAAAACAAAAAAAAATGTATTAATTCTTTCCAACAAATACAATATATGTCTAAATCCTTTACTAATAAATCTCTTAACAATATTTTTTAGCTTTCTGTTCTCTCTTTGACTAAAAAATGTCACGCCTCTTTTTTCCACTTAAATAAATTTTTTCTTTACATTTGTACTTGTATTTAATATTTAATATAAAATTCTAACAAGTTTTTCTTCGTCACACTTTATGGGCGTGCCTTTTTCCTTTGTGTATTTTCACCAATTTATCCCCTCCAATAGCGCCTTCGTGACTCTATACACGATATTCTGCCGTTAAACTAAAGGTTACAGTATTTTCTGTGTTGAATGGAACCGAGTAAAAACACACAAAAAACATTTTAAGAAAATATGTTTATCCTTATAGAGGCTAAGGGATTAAGATTTATAATTTAATATTTTCTTTTTAACCTCTGGCATTGATAATCTCCATATTTGATAACAAGATTTGGCTCCTGAAAGGCCTTATTCTTCGCCTTTTCTATCCATTATTGTTTTAATAACCATTCAATTACTAATTTTAATTTTTTTGCGTTTTTATAATTAAAATAAAACGCCAAACACAAATGCAAAACGCAAGAAATTACAACGTATTTTTCGCCATTGCGCACCGCCTCATTTAAAATTATGTGTGCGCCAACCCATTTTTATAACGTGTTAAAACGCCAATTTGCGTTTGTATTGGCGTTGCCAACTTTGGCGTTTTTACACGTTGAAAATATTTATGGCGCACACTTAATTTTCATTTTGACTACTATTTTACTGGAGATTAACAATAAAAAGTTCTACAAACGCAAACAATTTTAAACTTTTATTTATGATTAAAAATGATTAAAAATATCAACAGAAAATTTTAATTAATAATTTTTGGCTTTTATTTACGAGAATATAAGCCAAAAAAGATATTGCCCAGTCTGAATATTACTTTGTATTGTTTGTACTTTATAACCTTTACATATCTTCTCAAATCTAAAATCTAAATATTGTTAGTATATCCTTCCATTTTTGTCCTTGATATATTTTAAATATATTATAGTAATATATACTTGAACGGCTATAAGAGCACATCCTTCTCACTTGTCAGTTTTCATTCTAACAAGTGCTCCCCTTTAAAAAACGAAGTGAGAAGCGATCCATGTATTTACATTCATAAAAGTAACAAAACAATCTAAATAAATTTCTACAAAAATATGTATATTCTTTCCTTCTCGCGCAAAAGTGGTTTTTGTCTATCCTCGAATAAATGACCGTCATTTAGTTATAAAGTATTTTTAGTTTATATGGCAAGTTTAAACTTCACATTTGTCCTTCAAAAACATTTGTTTGCCAATCAATTAAAAAAAAGGAAGGCAATTAATTTCAGTTAAGTAACTGGAATAAATTGAAGCTTGAGATATTTTGGAATTTATTTTGGAAGTCGGGATCATATCCACTGATTTTAAACTAGCTGTTAATAACTCTAGTAACCAAAAAGATTTTTCTAAAAATCTCGATGAACTCCAGTAATTATTTCAAAAGAAAACCGCCAAGTATAATAAGTTTTGCGCTAAGAGTTTGAGCAAATATTAATCTTTTTCCAATGGGGTGAATTAAACAATAGAGATCTCTAAATAATAATTTTGAATATAATACGAGTATCACAATTTTGAAGAGATTTTACGCGCTTCATTGTGAACAGGTTGACCTAAAAAATCATTTGTCGGTCTTCTAAAAAATATTTTTAAAAATACAATATCTATAACTTTTGTTCTCTCATTTCACGCCAAATCAACATATACAAATTAACAATTCAATGACAAAAATAGTTAAACGTACTTATAATTGAGCGACAAAAAGAGAAGGATGAATAGCGGATTTAGAGTACTTTATAGGTATTTAAAAAAACTTGAAAAGAAGAAAAAAACAGATCAAAAATTTGTCGGCACATGAACTTTAGAATAAATATATTAATACATTTTTGGTAGCAATTGAAGAATCTCTTGAACAATATTATTTATTTGAGTACATTTATTGTATCAAAAAAGTTCCCGCTTTTAATAAACTTTGACCGATGTAAAAAACCGTTTAACCCCGCGAATACCTATATTGAAATATCATTTCCTCTCCAATAGGTGAACAAAAGCAAAAAAATAGTTTCAAAATTGCCGACAATTGGTCCCACAATCATCCCTTTTCAAATATTAAAAAGCCTCCGTTTAGCGCAAAATTCACGCCTAATTTGCTTTGCCATTTTAAAAAGTAAAGGTATATATTTTGAGGGTGACCTGTTGGTTTTCATTGGCACAACAAAAATCTTATTCCCGTCGAGAAGGCGGAAATAATTTTATTCATAATAAAGACATGGATATTCTAAAAGGGAAATGGCAGAAAAATATTGAGAAAAAAGGGGAAGTCGCCGACAGGTACAAACACTCAATTACTTGTTTTATTCAAAGTAAACAGCCAAAAATTATTTTTAGAAAAAGAAATCAAGTAGAGATATTTTTAAAAAATATTTTAGAAATCTAAAAATGCTCTATTATTGTAAGAAAATAAAGAAAAAACGCTACAAAAATTTTTTGCGTTTTTAAAAATTTTTATTATAAATCTCCAGTAAAATAGTAGGCAAAATGAAAATTAACTGTGCGCCACAACTTTTTCACAACATGTAAAAACGCCAAAGTAACAACGCCAAAACAAAACGCAAATTGGCGTTTTAACACGTTATAAAAATGGTTTGGCGCACACATAAATTTAAATGAGGCGGTGCGCAACGACGTTTTATAAATGTAATTTCTTGGCGTTTTGCGTTTGTGATTGGCGTTATTTTTTGGTTGTAAAACGTCAAAAATTTATTAACATAAAACTAAAAAGATAACAATAGGGTTATATTCAAGAGATAGCTACGATACGAAACAATGTGAAGAACAACATCTTGTGATCCAATTTAATAATTTTTTAGGAAAATTTTCCTTACTTTTTCTACAAAATTATGTAAAGTCTTTAAGTGAAGAAACAAAAAATTATTTTTCAAGAGGCATAGTACACTAACAGTATTTTTACAAAATATTCTCGACTCAATTTAATTTATAACTATTTAATAAATAAGACATAGGGATAAATAAAATCGTTGTCTAGGCCTGTAAATGGGCGGCGCGGATAATCCCCTCCCCAATTTTTATGCACTCAATTACAAATGAGAGGCAAGAGAAAATTCGCGGCCTGAATCGAAAATGAATGGGAAAATGTGCCTAAACATATTTTAAGGGAAAGATTACCGCCTTTCTGTTATTTTCTAAATGCTTTTTTTATTATTTAATTCTGAAAAGATGCGCATTTTACGTAATAACGCAAATTGGTCAATAGCGGGGAATGTGAACAAGGCAAAAATATGAAAATTAGAAGGATGAAGTGAGAGGGAAGGGATTTAGTAGATGGAGGGAAAAAAGCATTGACATTCTGCCATTCGCCTCATTTTTAATTCATTTCTCGTCATGTTAAAATGTAAGGGATTACGGTCATTTGGTTAGGGGATAGAGGATGTAAAAAATAAATAAATTTATTAAAAATATTTTATTTAAAAATTAACAACAAATTAATTAGAACATTAATTGATTTGATAGAGGCAAGATAAAAAACGAAGAATTTTTAGAGAAAAAAAAATTTAGAAAAATTTTTTTAAAAATCAGGGAGATAGTATTCTTATAAAAAAATTTATTTTTGTTGGCAAAAGACTCGAGAATTGACTAAGTAAAAAAAAATAATTTTAAAGGCAAACAAGTCAGGAAAAAGACGGCATTAAAAAGGTAAAAAGTGTTTAGAATATAATGCCTCATTAGGTGTTAATTATTTGCGCAAATAAATTTAAAGAAAAATAAAGGATTTTTAATTGAAAAGGATAAAAAATTGACTGAGGAAAAATAAAAAATCTGCAAAAATTAAGACAAAAAGTAGCTCACCGGGTTTTAAAAAATTAATTAAAAATTTAAATTTTATTAATTTTCTTTTTTTCTAAAATATTAAAACAAGCCTCTTTTATCCATTTTCCATTAATACCGTTAAAATCAGCAAGACACGTTGTTAGACAATCCTTCCCAGCCGAATTGGCATTTTTCAACGGACTAAATTCTTCTGAAGCTAATACTTGCCATACCAAAAAGTTTCTGAAATTTTTAAAATTTTATAAAACTTTAAAATTTTTAAAAAAACTTTGAATGATGAAAAGCATCAAAAACAAAACGTTCCAATTTTATTGCTGTTGCCTCCTTATTTTTTAAATCATTCTTCTCTCCAATCTCTAAATAATTAATTTGTTTACGTGCAGCATGTAAAGGCATTAATTTAATATTTTCTGGAAGACAAGCAATTCGAAGAAAAGAAATTGATAATAAATGTATTGAAATACTTCCAGCACATAAAAGTAATTTTCCAGAAGAATCTCTAGCTTCAGAAAGTTGCAGTGAGATTTCAGAATATTCAAGCACTCTAACTTTTCCTTTATCGAGGCAAACGTGTCCAACAGCTTCAGAAGGATTGATTTTTTCGATCACCTAAAAAATTAGAAAATTGAAAAAAAAAATAGTAAAAGAAGGAAAACATTATTAAAGCATGCAGCAGCTGAAATTTTTTAGATAAGGGATTTAATAAAGTCAAATAAAAAATGGAACGCCTGTTTGGAAGCACGGAAGTCAAAAAATATAATTAACAAAAATTACTAATTAAACAGGATCTTATTTAAAAAAACCTTTGCCACACAATCAGCTCCTCTTTCAATTGCAGAGCCAACCATATACAAATCAGGTACTTTACATAGTATATTATCCACATTATAAACTTGTACGAATTCCACTCCCTTCTCTTCCAGTAAAGGAATCAATGGCGCAATTGCATTGTAAAGGCCTCCATGACCATCTAAAAAATTTTATTCTATAAAGGATAAAAATTTTTAAAGACACCTGGAGAGGTCACAAGACGATAAGGTTCAGCTAAAAGAGCCTCTCCATCCATAGAAAAGGCAGGAAGTTCATCTTGACTGAATATAATAACCTCAAAATTATTATTTAATTTAATCTCAAATTCTTTAAAATTAACCTGATCCAAAGAAAGTCCAGCCTCTTCAATCACATCTTTTAAATGGGCACGAGTTTCACCATCAGTTGAACGACTAGTCATTATTAACCATGTAATTATTGATTTATTAGAATCGGGGAAGTTTTTTCTAGCCATATCTTGAAGGTAACGGATTTGAGCTGCTTGAATAAATAAAAGAGAATCTGCTTTGCTTTGAAGGCCAGTGCCAAGTTGAAGAACTCCTTTAGGACGGGCAGAGCCAAGTCTGCTAGCCTGTCCACCGGCTAGAACAAGAGCAGCTACTTTACCCTCGGAAATAGCTTTTAATCCTTTAAAAGGAAATCTTAAATAATTTTAAGTAAAATTTTACCAATATTAAAAAGACTATCCAATTCAATATCAGTTAATTGACTTCGATCAACAAAGATTTCAGAACCTATTGGAGTAATATCTTCAAGTGATGGAAGTGTCGAAGATTGTGAAGATTTGAAAGCTTCAGCCAAATAATCAAAATTAAACTAAAAGTAAAAATAAAATATTAAAAATTGAAAATAAAAAACCTTGAGCAAATATTCAGTAAATTCATCTTTATTTTGTTCTTCTAAACTATTCAAATAATCAAGTAATTTTGGCTGTGTTAGTAAAAGATGATCACGGATGCCCATATCTTGAAAATAAAAAATAATAATTTTTCTTTAAATTAAAATAGAAAAATTAAACGGTCCTAATACTCAACTGGTATTTAAGATTGGGACTCTATGTTTCAATTACATTTGGCCAAATTATTATTTCTAACGCATTTTCAAAAAAACTTATTTTTAGCAGTCCGACACCAACTATCTCGCAATTTCTCTAACCGTTTCGCAAACGTTTTAAATTTTAACATTCTCTCTCACTTCGTCTCTCCTAATGTTGCACGTTCTTAAATTCCGAGTTAAATTCATATTTTTTGCTTTATTTTTTTTTAATTTTAATTAATGTTTTTTAGTTTTTTTTAATTTTTCAGAATGGCAACACAAAGCGAACGTTTAATAATGTATTTAATTCTAAGGGCAGATCTTATTTCTGACTTAAAATGGCCTTTAGGCGCTGTTTTCACACAAATTGCACATGCATCAACAGCTTGTATTTGGACATTTAAAGACGAACCAGAAGTTAAAGAATATATGGGAAATATGGAAAATATGCATAAAGTGACTTTAAAGGTTTTAGATTAAATTTTCGTTCCTATCTTTAATTTAAAAAAAGGTTAAAAATGAACCAGAATTATTAGAACACGCAAAGAAATTGGCAGATGCAGGTATTCAACACAAAATTTGGAATGAAGATGGAATGGCTGTTTGTATTGCTATTAAACCACAACAAAGACAAAAACTTAAACAATTTATTGGAAATTTGCCTCTTTATAAATAAATGTTTTTTGCAATTGTTCATGGTATTTTATTGTTTTAAAAATTGTTTCTAGTTTTATTTTGCATATTAAGATTAATAAATTTTTAATTAATATTTTTGGACATCTCTACAATTTATTGAATTATAAAAAATAAAAAAATATTTTTTGAAGGATTTAATTCTACAAATGAAAAAATACATTAAAATAAAATGGAGGGAAAGGCACAAAAATATTTTTTTAGTTTTTGTCATTTTATTTGGAAAACTATTAAAATTTCTAACCTACTTTAAAATACTATAAGTGAATTAAGATCAGATTCTATTTTTTCAATTTCGATTTCCAATAAAAATTAATTTTCTGGTGAGATTTTTAACGGGGTCAAATCGAATGATCCCAGAATTAAGAAAAATAAAAACCTTTGATAAACTAGAAATATAAAAATCAACAAAGATGACAATAATAATTAATAGCAACAACAACAACCGCTGCAGCTCCAACAGAGAGGGGGACAATAACTAATAGAAGAGTGAGCAAATTAGAATTTTTAATTGGCATTGGCTCAGTATCTATAAAATAAAAATCATTCAAAAAATAATTTTAAAAAACCTAATTGATGGTCAAATGTTGCAAATTCTCCACTGGACGGTCTATCTATTCTTTCAAATATTCTTTGATCGGAAGAGTCAGAAAGTTTATTTGAAGGGTTATTTTCTAATAAAGGACGATTTCTAGGCCCATCAATATTTGTATTTGCTCTTAAATTTTTAAAATTATCTAAAAAAATTTTAAGAAAAATAAAACTTTAGAAAAAGGAATGTATTGCAAAAATTTTCGTCACAAGAACATAAATGGCTCCATCTATCTACATTTCTTTGACAACCTAATGATTGACTTCCACATGTTCTGATCACTGAAAAATTTTATTTTGAAAGATTTTTTGATGGAAAAAATAAATCTGAAAGGATTTTAAAAACCTCTGGGCCTCTAATAAAGTTAATTTAAGACAGAAAAAAATTAAACCTGCATTATTTGCTCTAAGCAATCCAACTAAACAAACATTTGATTCACAAACACCATAAGGGACACAATGTTCATCTGAGAAAAAACAACAATTTTGAGGTCAATTTTAAAATTAAAATTTAAAATTATCTTTTCTAAAAATATCCAAAATCCCTTAATTTTCGGGTGATCTTGTGGTTTTCGAACTTCTTAAAGAAAAAAAATTTAAAAATACCTGTACAATAACAACGAATAGCCTCAACACTATTTAAAATAAATTCATTTAACAAAATTGTTGAAAATAAAATTAAAAATATTGTTGTTAATATTCTTTTGTTTTTTATAATTAATTTATTATTTTTTAAAATATTTTCATTAAATTCTTCTTTTTCTTTTCTTCTCTTTTTTCTCAATCTTTTAAAAATTATTTTACTTCTCCTTTCTCTTGTGCGTTGCAAATTTGGGGAATTCATTTTTGCTATTTTTTCTTCTTTAATGAGAAAAAATTCTTGAATTTTTAACAGCTCCAGTAGTTTTAAAAAATATTTTTTGCCTGAAAAAGAAAAAAATATTGCAAGATTTAGCTGAAAAAATTTAATAAAATTGTTACGAAATAATTGTTATCTAGCAATGAAAAAATATTTAAAAATTAACGGGATACATATAATTATGTCAGTGGAAAATAAATTGCAAATGACTAACTATTAATTTAAAAATGAATTTAAACTTTCGTAAAAAAAATAATAAATTGACTTTAAAAAATTTTTGGAAGAAAAAGCAAAGAAACTAAATATTTTTAACCATATTTTTAAATATGGAAGGAGAATGACGTTTGCTTTGTAAAAATATGAAAAAAGTGGCAAAGAAAAAGGCGTCACTTTCAAAACAAGAAGGCCACCAAAAAGCTTTGGAAAAATTGAAGTTATGCGAAAAAAGGGGAAAGGTTTTAAGATGGTGGCCCTCAAAAAAAAGAATAATTTGAATATTGGAAGGAGAACTAGAAATAAATTTAAGTAAACCAAGGCTGTAAATAAGCAAAAAGAGACAGTCGTTTGACCTAAAGAAAGGAGAATAAATAAGAAAAAATAGCGTTGAAAAGTGAGAGAAAAAGAAAGCAAGACAAAATGCCAATAGAAAGTTGCAGTAAAGGAACAAGTACTAATTAGAGAAAAACAAAAATAAAAAGAAGCAAAATGAGAGATAAATAAAAAATACATATAAAGGCGAATATTTAAAAGATAAAGTCAAAGGAATGAGAAAAAAATGGATAAAGTAAAAAGCTTTGAAGATATATTTAATGTAAAAACACAGAAATATCTATACCTAAAAATTCTTCGACAGCTAGTAAAAGAAAAAAATAAGCTTACAAAACATATGTACTTAAAAACATATTGAAAGAACAAGCTAAAACGGGAAGGTAAGCAAATGCTTTGGCAGAAAAAACACATCGGCAGGCCTTTTTAAAAAGCAAAAGAAGCTAGAAGAAAATGTAAAAGTATATGCAAGTCAATCGAGAAAAGGAGAATTTAAAAAGGGATATTATATCTCCTATGGCTAAAACTCCTCTTTGCTAAAGCTGGTTTGTTTTTCATGGTAAATAGGGGAAAATTAAAGGGAGATTCTATAAATAAAAAATAATAATTTTCTCTAATTTCCCTTTTTAAAATGATCTTTTAAAGAAATGGGTTAAATAGAATAAAAATGATAAAAAATTTGAATCCCCTGGAAGACATTGAATTAATCCTAATTTAGAAAAAGAATTTTTTGCATGTTCTTTCTGTCATTTAGAAAATTTAATTAAAAATTTAATAAATTTCTTTTTCACTCAAAACTTTTTCCTAGCCATCTTTTGCATTTCTTATTAATTTTCTTTTCTTTTAAATTTCTAGAAAACTTTCTGAAAAATATTTTTCTTTTTTTATTGGAAATTGAAAGACATTTTAAATTTATTGATTTATGCAAATTTAAACTTGTACTTTCTTTTGCCCACTTATTGATATTTATTCATCTTTTTAACTTAAAATAAAACAAATAAAATGGTAGGTATATGGTTAAATGAGTATATATGTACGTCATTCAAATATTTTTTACAACAAGAAAATTAATTGTTAATCCAAAAAATTATTTATAAATATACCATCCGCTCACTCATCTTTCTTATTTGTTAATTCTTTAAGATCAGAAAATTCATTTGGCAACTGTTCATTCTTCATATTTTGCTCGCTATTTGAGGTCCAAGGACAAGCAAAGTAAAAGAATGGTGCAAGGAACAACAACAAAACAAGCAAAAATGGAAAGATTGACAACAAAAAGACCTAAAAAATAGAAAAATATTTAAAAATAAAAATTTATAAAAATTACTTGAAAATCAGCAGAAGATTGAGGTGTAATCATTAAAGTCCTCTCTAATTCTTCATTATTCGCAAATGTTTTGCGTTCTTTAAGTTGTAACTCCAAATCAGCAACTTTCTTTAACAATTCCTGTTCTTTACAGTTATGGACATAACTTGCTGTTTTTTGATCTTCTTCATTGTAGAATGTCGATTTCGTTGAATTAATCTCCCCCTCTTCCAAAGAAGGAGAGACAATCGAGAAAATCTCCCCTTCTTCCACACTTTCTGCGCCTTGCTGCTTATTGTCTATATCACTCGAATCCAACTGAAAATATTCAAGATTAAAATATTTTCCAAAACAAACAAAATAACCTTTTCCGTGGTTTTAACAATCTCCTTTTTCGGACTTTCCTTCCCTTCGTTTATAGCAGTTGGAGAGCGAGTAGAAGCATCAACACCGTTCTCCACAGGAGCTGGTGGTAGAGGTTTTTCTGCACTAGCGGCAGCCTTTTCCGCAGTAACAAGTTGAGCACAAACCTTAAGAAATAAAATTTTTACAAAACCCTTTATGTATTCGCTAAATTAAAATCGAAACTACCCACAATTTTCTCATTCCCCACAAATCATCTATTAACTAACCTCATTATATTTGAGCATAAGCATATCATAATTGTCTCTTTGTTTGTTAAGTTGTAAGTCATAATCCGTACAACGCTGTCGGAGAAACGAACATTCTTCTTCAACATTTACCAAGCCCATTTCAACGTCATTCAAGCGCATTGATGCCTCCTGCATTTGCTCGCATTTCTTCCTAAATTTATTAAATTAATTTTTTTACCCAATTCTTTAAAAAACCTAAGCGAATCCTTAGCCAATTGTTCAGTCTTGGCTCTGTCCTCAATCAATTCCCGAATTTCTCTTTTCAGTTGATTCTCTTCCTCCTCTTTTTCTACAGCGTTAGCTGAGCTAGTTTGGGCATTTTTGGATGAAGCAGAATTTTTAGCGTTAAAATAAGTTAATTGAGATTCAAGAAGTTCAATACGAGAGAGGAGAAGCTCCTGAAGTTTTTTTGATTAAATCTTGCCAAAAATGAAATCATTTATTAACCTGGTTGATGTGTTCGTCCCATTTTGCCTGAAGTTCCTCTTGTGCAGTTAAAAGTTGACTTTCGATAGTTTGAAGCTTTTGTCCGAGAAGCTAAAAATAATATTATAATTAATAATTTCCCAGGAATAAATTCAAAAATATTCAAAAGTATTGAAAAAAAATTCAATAACTATGAATTAAAAAATATACATTTTCTCTGTGTTTGGCTTCCTTCAAATATTGCTCAAAAATAAACAATTTGTCATTCCGCACCAAAGTGTAATTCAAAGGAATCTGATTTTCATTTCGAATAGGAAAAGCAAAAGAGTCCAATTGAGGTCTATCAGCATATTCTTCACCCCTTTCATTTGTCAAACGTACAATACAAGTTACACAACCACTAGCAACTTTAAAAATAAAAAATCAGAATTAAAACATTGAAAAACGGAAAGAAAACCTTTCTTTGCATTGTCCACAATTTCAACTCCAAGTTGAAGAATGTCACCAGAATAGAGCTCTCTTGGCTCACCTTAAACAAATTTTTGAAAATTATACCAAAAAAGATTCATAAATTTAATACTTTCTTCTCCACTCGGACTTAATCGTTCATTATTTATAAAAGTGCCATTTGAACTTCGTGTGTCTTTAATAAAGAAATGCACATCATCATTCATCCTTAATTTTTAAATGATCTTATTAGGATTAATGATTTCAGAACTCCCAAAATGATGAAAAATTGATTTTTAAACTAAATTAACCAAAGAATTGCATGATTCCTTGAAAGCACTTTACAGTCAAAAATAGCATTATTATTTGCTGGTTGAAGTCTTACAATGGAACGTCCAATTTTGACAGCATTTTCTTCCGATCGAGTAACGAGAATTCTTTAAAAGGTCAATAATTTAAATCTAAAAATCCTAAAAAAAACCTTCGCTCCTCAAAAGGATGAGAATTGCTACAAGGTGTCAATATGCAATAACTTTTTGGTGGTTGTTTTCCTGCACCAGCTGAATTTTCTTTTGAAGTTGTTACAGGTGTTGCTGAAGCCACAGAATTTTTTGTCGGATTTAAATTGTTTTGTTGTTGATTTTCTTGTTTGTAATGTGAGATGTTGTCAGTAATATTTTCACAAGTTGTTATAATTGGAGATGTTAATGTTGATGAAGATGAGGACGGAATAATTGATGGAATAGAACTAGCAAAGCTCATATTTTAATCTGAAAAGAAATTCCGAAAAATTAGTTAAAGTCAATGGAAGCAAAGAAATATTCATACCACCATCATAGAAATAAAGTTCAAGCTTTATGAAAAATAATACTCAAGTAGCAATAAACTAAATGCCAAATTTGTAAATGAAACAAATTATTACGCGGGAAAATAATTAAATGAAATCGAAAAAAATCTATTTACGAACTTACCGGAAAACAGCTATGCTCCCGGATTTTTAAATTTATAAAATAAAAGGATTAAACCTTCAATTTAAAAAAGAAACATCGAATGAAAGTCTTTAATATTAAATTAAAATATCAGTTTTTATTAATTTTCTCAATTATTGTCCAAAACAAAAACAGAATTATCGACCCGTCCTAGTGTTGGGAAATAAACTTGAAATTCAAAATTTTCTGCCAAAAACGGGCCTGGATTTATTGTTAACCGTCTTTGGTCAGTTTCCTCTTCTATAAATCCTTTAAATTTATCAGCTAATAAAAGAACATCTGGTTCAGGCCATAAATGAAATAATTGATCCGTTTCTGGTTGTATTGAATTGTAAAAAAGGGGAAGAGGTGAAAGGTGTCGTTGACTCCACATTGTGTCGCAGAACTTTAAAAAAATAATTTTTACTTAACTGAAGTTTTTTTACCAATTTTGGAATCATCTCTGCATGTACATCTTTCGGCATATGAATGGCTGATCTGCATATTTTTTCTACTACATCATCACGAATAATAAGAAAATGTCTATCCTTGAAAATAAGCCGACATGGATTAGAAGCAAAATGTACATTTGGCAGATCTTTGAAGCAATTCTGTACACTAGGTGAAAGTGGAGGGCTGAAAATAATAAAAATTAAAAAAATGAACAAAATTAAAGAAACCAGGGGAATGTGATGAGAGGTGGTGGGTCTTCCTGATGTGGCACCAAAATGAAATGCTAAAAATAAGAAAAATAACTAAAGTAGAAAACGTGCCAACCGAATTTAAGTAAATTGTAGAGAAATGTGAAAGTATATTGGTCAAATGACGAAAGGCGGTACTACTCTGATCAGTGTAACCATAAGCTCTTTGCACACTAAGAAAACGGCCACACAAGACAAACACATTTGGTGGATTAGATGAGAAGCCATCAAGAATTCGATAAAAAGCCTTCAAAACCTTAAGAATAATTGGTCATTTTATCCAAAAAATTATAAATTAAAACCTTGTCGTTATCTAGCAAAAGATCAGAGAAAACGCAAATCCTGTCGTTTGGGTCCCTTCTCCTAGAGAGTCGAGCATCTTGCTGTTGTGAGGTGCTTTCCTCCGAATTGATTCCTTTTAGTTTTGGAAGTGACACTTTTTCGACTTTCAACGTTGTTAAAGAACAAACACCTTCAAAAACAAAAATACCACCTTCAAAATAAATGCCAGGTTCATATGTTGCTGCTGACAAATCTAGTTTGATCCGTGCTGTTTGATCTTCAGCTACAAAACCGGTGCCGTCACCTCTACATAGTTGAGCCAATATAATTATTTTGGTGCCGCGTAAATTAAAAATTGAATCAATTGAAACAAAAACATCATCTTCAGTTGAGTGATTTCTAGTTAATAACTGGAAATGAATTTTTGAGTTTAAAAATAAATGGCTGGAGAAAAACAAAAATGATTAAAAATGTCTCAAGGCCGTTTATCTCAACAACTAAGTTTATCTCATCTAAATTGTCAAGAGTGTGCGCATGAACTTTATTTACGAATCACTTTAGCACTGACAAACCCTTTGAATGAGGATATTGCAGTGACTCTGGACTCGAACTTTAATATGGGTTAGTTATTAACGAATAAATAACCAACTTAACCACGAAACTATATAGAGCGATTATAAAAATAGGTTAGAATGAAATGAAAAATTTTCAAAGGAACCTTAGCTGATTCAAAAACTCTTCCTATAGTAAAATTCAACCTTTTTAACGAGATCAAATCGCTTCCAGTAAACATCAGTGCCCAAATGAACATCACTAGTGCTCTCCTTACTTACCAACAATTCAAAGGCATTTTCTAGTTTAAAGTTAACTTCGCTGTAAGAATAAGAATTCTTAAATTATTTTGGCAAATTTATTAAAAAATTAACCTTTCATTCTTCCTTTGTCTTGAGAGTACTCTCAGGACATTTTTGAGCACATGCAAGTCTAATAGACCCGACTGGACTTTAAAAATTATTTTATAAAATTTAATCACTGAAAACAAACCATTCTCCTTTCCAATTAATTCCATAACCTTGGCCATCGTTTTTTGATATTGCTCACGTCCCATATCTTTTAATTGATCAACCAGATAGGAAAGAGCATCTTTGCTAAGAGAATGTCCTCTAATTGAAAATTGTTTATTAATATGACGTCGAACTTCATTTTGCTCCATCCAATAAAAACGTTAAAAATTAATAGAAAAGATATTAAATAAATTTTTAAGATTTTTTAAGTATAAATCGCTAAACGATAGAAAAGAAAAAATCAAAAGTATAATTTACAACATTTATTCAATTTTCTTATAAGCAAACAAAAAATAAAATTTTCTTAAAATTCAACAAAAAAATCAAACAACTTAAAAATCAAAGAAAAATCAAAATAACTTATTATGTAAATCCAATAAATAGAAAAATATTAAAGATCACTCAAGTCCCGGTCCACCTTGTTTCTTAGGGAACTTGAATTTTTTTTGAGAACCATTCCCTTGATGCATAGAATTAGAAAATTGTTCATATTTGTGAATTTCATCTGCAGAAACCGATCGACGAGCAAAATTCATCGCCTAAAGTCAATTTTAATTATTTGTACTTAATAAGTTAACCTCTTCAAAGTGTTTTTTTAGAAGTTCAGGAACTGGGTCCTCATCAATCTCCGCCACACTCTTTTCACCACTCTGAATTCTTACTTGATTCTCTTCTTTTTTTACAAGCGAAATATCGATTGATTCGCGTATCCCAAGCTTGCATGCACGCTGGCAAATCTCTGTAAGATCTGCACCTGAAAAACCATCCGTATTCTTTGCTAGAAAGGCAAGATTGACGTCCTTTGCGACTGGTGTATTACGCAAATTTGTTCTAAGTATTTGAAGTCGCCTAGTTTCATCCGGCAGAGGAATGTAAATGAGTTGGTCAAGCCGACCAGGACGAAGAATAGCAGAATCCATAACATCAGGACTAGAAATTTTCACAATTTAATTTAATATCTTTACCGATTCGTAGCACCAATGATAAAAACATTCTTGTTCGAACCGATTCCATCCATTTCGGTTAATATTTGATTGAGCACACGATCAGCGGCTCGAGTACCATATCCATTATTTGCACTACGAGACGCAGCAATAGAATCGAGTTCATCAAAGAATAGAACACATGGAGCCACAGCACGCGCTTTGTCGAAAATATCACGAACATTGGCTTCAGATTCACCAAACCACTTTGATAAAAGTTCAGGTCCCTGTTATAATGAAAGGATTTATATGAAAATTATTTTTATTGCCCAAAAATATAATTACCCAAAAATGTTAAGTTTTAATTACTTTAATGCTGATGAAGTTAGCTTGACACTCATGAGCAACAGCCTTGGCAAGAAGTGTTTTACCACAACCTGGTGGACCATAGAAAAGTAAGCCACGAGACGGCTGCAAACCAAACTTTACGAACTTCTCAGGATGCTCTACAGGATACTAACAATGAATATAATATTAAATTAACTAAAAATAAAAGCTAAGATCAACCTGAACTAACTCTTGCAATTAACGCTTAACGTTTTCCAAACCTCCAATGTCTTTCCATGAAATAGTTGGAACTTCGACCGCCAGTTCACGTAAGGCAGAAGGACTTTTAATTCCAAGGGCAAACTAAAAAATATATTGATTCTATTATAAGAAAAACCTGAAAATTATTCATAGTTATCAAAACTTGTGTATCATCTTTGGGATCAATGTGTTCCATTGCTTGACGAAATCCCTCATAACCAGCTTCTAAACAAAGAGCCGCTAGATCAGCACCTACATAACCGTGACATTTTTTAGCAATGAATTTGAGATCAACATCCGTGGAGAGCTTCAAGTTTTTAGTATGAATTCTGAGGATGTCCAGCCGAGCAGTTGTATCGGGAATACTAAAATACATACTAAAAAATTTTTAAGATATTTTAAGATACCCGATATCAATTTGCCTGTCAAAACGATTAATATTCCGCAACGCTGGATCAATGGCGTTTGGTCGGCTCGTTGCCCCAATAACGACAATATTTGAAATTTGTTTATTCAATCCATCCATAAGATTTAGGAGTTGAGTGATGACACGACGTCTAGTATCGCCACGATTCTAAATAGTTTAATTAATTGATCCTAATTTAAAAAAACAATTTAAAGATACATTTTCACGATTTGGAGCAATAAAATCAATATCATCAATAAATAGAATTGCCGGCGAATGCATTTCACATTTCGCAAAGGCTCTGCGCAGAGCAGATTCTGCTTCATACGTCGGCAGAGACTTTAGTTCTTGTCCTTTAGTGTAGGAAATTAAACTTAAAAATTATGTAAATTACCATCAAGTAGGAAGAAGAATGCATCAGTTTCGTTTTCAATAGTGTGGGCGAGCATAGTTTTCCCACACCCAGAAGGTCCGAAAAGAATCACTCCGCGGGTTGGTCGGATTCCGTTTAACTTGAATAGCTTTGGATGACGCAAAGGACTTTCAACCATTTCAAGTATTTGTTTCAATTGTTTTTCCATTCCGCCAATGTCATCATAACCAATGTGTTTAAGATCTGATTCTTCATCTTCGCGTTTGATATGGTCACCTTCACTATTGATTATTGTTGATGGTACGACACGACAGACCGGACTCGGGTCAATTTCAACGACCTAGAAATAATTATATTTCAAAAAACTTTAAAAATTTACTTTAAATTCAATTGTTCGCATTGATGCACTCACAGCAAAAACATTGCCTTTAAAGACAGGGCGACACAGCTCATCAAAATACGGTTTGAGAAAGAAGTCCATAAAATTTCTGAAATTACCTATGTAAGCTTTCTAAAATTTTTTTAGAAATTATTAACCCACCCTGAAAAATCTCCAATGGTGTCATCAATTGGCAGACAATTAATCTTAATTCCATCTGGTATTGCTTCTCGTTTAACGCTTAAATTTAAAGCAAAAATATTTTTAAAGTAAAAAAAAAAAATAATACCAAATAACACCTCCAACTTTAACTTGCAGATTCGCACTGATTATAGTACTTAAAACAATTTGATCATTCGGACACACATCTGAGGTATCAACAATGCAAGCAGTTTTGCGTCTCTTCTTGCCTATAAGTAAGATCATCTCGCCTTTAACAAAATCTAATTGATCCAATTTTGATTGAGCAATAAAAGCAATGCTGTTATTTTCAGTTGTTCCCAAAGCAACAATAAGACGATTTTCTTTTGGAGAGAAGTTTAGGAGAGAAGTCATGTTATTAAATAAAATTAAACTGCTTTTAGAATATCTGAAATTTTTTTAGGTAGTATAAAACAGCAAGTATAAAAAATTTAAGAAGTGAAAAGCAACAACGAAAAAATAAACTACTTTTATACCAAATATTCAAGCAAAATCTATGCATAGAATCACTATGCCAAATTTGGCGTTTTTTATATTTATTCATAAGAATGTACTAACAAATTGATAAGACTTCAATTATGCCGATTCAAAATTTAAGAAAAAATATATCAAATAATTTTTAAAGGTTATTTGCCATCAAAAAAAGCAATAAAATTAGGCTTATTTTAAGGAAACTTATCAATTCAACTTATCTAAAAAATTATAAACATAAATGAAAAATCGAAATAAACTTCGATATCAATTTTACACTCATTTCGTCATTCAGGATACATTTTGATTTGAGTTTGAAATTGTGGCTTTCCTCCCGGTGATGAAAATCTTTTTTTCTTTTTTTTTTCTTCCGATCGAGTAACGAGAATTCTTTTTAAAAAATCAAACAATTTAAATCTAAAAATTCTAAAAAAAAAACCTTCGCTCCTCAAAAGGATGAGAATTGCTACAAGGTGTCAATATGCAATAACTTTTTGGTGGTTGCTTTCATGTACCAGCTGAACCTTCTTTTGAAGTTGTTACAGGTGTTGCTGAAGCCACAGAATTTTTTGTCTGATTTAAATTGTTTTGTTGTTGATTTTCTTGTTTGTAATGTGAGATGTTATCAGTAATATTTTCACAAGTTGTTATAATTGGAGATGTTAATGTTGATGAAGATGAGGACGGAATAATTGATGGAATAGAACTAGCAAAGCTCATATTTTTATTTAATCTGAAAAGAATTTTCGAAAAATTGTTTAAAGTTAATGGAAGCAAAGAAATATCCATAAAACCAAATGAAATAAAGTTCAAGCCTGATGAAGATACTCAAATAGCAGCAATGCTAAACGCCAAATTCGTAAATGGGAAAAATATTAAGCGGGAAAATAATCAAATGAACTTGAAAAAAATCGATTTTCGACTTACCGGAAGACCCTGGTTTCTATTATATATAATATTCTATTATAAGAAAAACCTGAGTACCATATCCATTATGAATAAATAATTTTTATTTATTCGTAAAAATTAAAAATTATTTGTAAAAATTAAAATTATAAAAAATAATAAAAAGATTTTAGAGAATTTTTAGAAATTGAATTGGAACGAAGAAAATATAAATTTTTGATATGAAAGATGATTCTTCGAAAATCATTATTTAAATTTTTTATTCCTTAAACTTAAAAAATATTAGAGAAAATTAAAATTATAAAAAATAATAAAAAGATTTTAGAGAATTTTTAGAAATTGAATTGGAACGAAGAAAATATAAATTTTTGATATGAAAGATGATTCTTCGAAAATCATTATTTAAATTTTTTATTCCTTAAACTTTAAAAAATATTAGAGAAAATTAAAATTATAAAAAATAATAAAATGATTTTAGAAGGAAAAGAAAAAAATATAGAAAAAAATTTAAAAATATACATATTCTAAAAAATAAAAAAAATCGAGAAAAACAATATTTTTCAGAAGAAAATTTCACTGAATTCTTCGAAAATCATTATTTAAAATATTTATTCGTAAAAATTAAAAATTATTTGTAAAAATTAAAATTATAAAAAATAATAAAAAGATTTTAGAGAATTTTTAGAAATTGAATTGGAACGAAGAAAATATAAATTTTTGATATGAAAGATGATTCTTCGAAAATCATTATTTAAATTTTTTATTCCTTAAACTTAAAAAATATTAGAGAAAATTAAAATTATAAAAAATAATAAAATGATTTTAGAAGGAAAAGAAAAAAATATAGAAAAAATTTAAAAATATAGATAATACTAAAAAATAAAAAAAATCGAGAAAACAATATTTTTCAGAAGAAATTTCACTGAATTCTTCGAAAATCATTATTTAAAATATTTATTCGTAAAAATTAAAAATTATTTGTAAAAATTAAAATTATAAAAAATAATAAAAAGATTTTAGAGAATTTTTAGAAATTGAATTGGAACGAAGAAAATATAAATTTTTGATATGAAAGATGATTCTTCGAAAATCATTATTTAAATTTTTTATTCCTTAAACTTAAAAAATATTAGAGAAAATTAAAATTATAAAAAATAATAAAATGATTTTAGAAGGAAAAGAAAAAAATATAGAAAAAATTTAAAAATATACATATTCTAAAAAATAAAAAAAATCGAGAAAACAATATTTTTCAGAAGAAATTTCACTGAATTCTTCGAAAATCATTATTTAAAATATTTATTCGTAAAAATTAAAAATTATTTGTAAAAATTAAAATTATAAAAAATAATAAAAAGATTTTAGAGAATTTTTAGAAATTGAATTGGAACGAAGAAAATATAAATTTTTGATATGAAAGATGATTCTTCGAAAATCATTATTTAAATTTTTTATTCCCTTAAACTTAAAAAATATTAGAGAAAATTAAAATTATAAAAAATAATAAAATGATTTTAGAAGGAAAAGAAAAAAAATATAGAAAAAATTTAAAAATATACATATTCTAAAAAATAAAAAAAATCGAGAAAACAATATTTTTCAGAAGAAATTTCACTGAATTCTTCGAAAATCATTATTTAAAATATTTATTCGTAAAAATTATTTGTAAAAATTAAAATTATAAAAAATAATAAAAAGATTTTAGAGAATTTTTAGAAATTGAATTGGAACGAAGAAAATATAAATTTTTGATATGAAAGATGATTCTTCGAAAATCATTATTTAAATTTTTTATTCCTTAAACTTAAAAAATATTAGAGAAAATTAAAATTATAAAAAATAATAAAATGATTTTAGAAGGAAAAGAAAAAAATATAGAAAAAATTTAAAAATATACATATTCTAAAAAATAAAAAAAATCGAGAAAACAATATTTTTCAGAAGAAATTTCACTGAATTCTTCGAAAATCATTATTTAAAATATTTATTCGTAAAAATTAAAAATTATTTGTAAAAATTAAAATTATAAAAAATAATAAAAAGATTTTAGAGAATTTTTAGAAATTGAATTGGAACGAAGAAAATATAAATTTTTGATATGAAAGATGATTCTTCGAAAATCATTATTTAAATTTTTTATTCCTTAAACTTAAAAAATATTAGAGAAAATTAAAATTATAAAAAATAATAAAATGATTTTAGAAGGAAAAGAAAAAAATATAGAAAAAATTTAAAAATATACATATTCTAAAAAATAAAAAAAATCGAGAAAACAATATTTTTCAGAAGAAATTTCACTGA
>ABLG01001242.1:0-10758 GCA_000172435.1 Meloidogyne hapla | reverse complement strand
TAAAAGAAGAGATATCTGAAATTAAATAAAAAAAAATAAAAATTAAATGAAGCGTTCAATTATTTAATAGAAAAAGGATATTTATTTATTTTCTTGGTGGTCTCTAAGTTTTTAGGAAATTTAGTTATAATTTTATAATGGAAAAATTTTTTTATTAATTTTTGAGTTTTAATTTTATTAGTGTTTTTATTGTATTTTAATAATTATAGAATTTTTTTTGTCAATTATTAACTGAGAAAATATAGTCAAAAAATATTATTTTTAGAAAAATAAAAAATTTATTTTTTTTTGTCAGAATTTTGTATTTAAATTTTTCTGAAGGAATTTATTTAATTATATTGCAAAGTTTTTAACTATTTTTTAATTTTATGTATTAATTTTTAGCAAAAATATTTAGTTCTTTGATAATTTATTAGTTAGTTATTTTATTTCTTTTTAAACAAAAAATTTATTTTTAAAAAATATTCAAGGTTTTAATTCTCATTAATTTTTATTTAATTAACTATGACGCTTTTTGTACTAATTTAATTGATCAAAGAAATATTTAGAATTTGTAGAAAAAAATTCTTTTTTTATATATTCTCTGAGTGTGTTGGATAAAACGTCGAGAGGGCAAATAGTAAAAATAAAAGGAAGGTCATCACTATTTATTTACATTCATTTTTTCGGTCTAATTTTGAAGGTAAACCTTTTGGTTATATATTTGGATAGTAAAAAGGTAGAGGAGGTAGTGGTTGGTGACCTGTGCTGCTCAAACTGATGCCTTGCCGATGCGCGGATATATACAATGAAGAGGATGAAATAAGGAAGTAGAAAGGGGAAAAGAATAAAGATTTGAGAAAAGAAAAAAATATATTTATAATAAAATACAGTCAAAAAAATTAATATTTTTTATTTTAAAATATTTAACAAAAAATTTTAAGATTGGTGAATATCATAATTAAAATCATGAGATAAAAAATAATTTTATAAATTTTTTTAAAACTCAAAAATAATTTTAAGTAATAAAATTATTAGAAATATAAAAATAACCAAAAATAATTTAAAATAATCAAAAATTTGATTAAAAAATTCACAATAATAAAACACAAATTTCAATTCAAAAATAAAGAAATTAAAATTTACTAGAAATATGGGAAAGCGAAGCGATTTGAAGTAAAGAATATATAAAATGGAATGAAGAAAAATCTGAAAAAGAAAGATGAGAAAATTATGGGAGGGGAAAAATTGTAATAGTCGCGCAGTGCGTAATGCACGGCATTCCTTATATTTTTGGTGACAAAAAAAAAGGGGGGGGGGTAAAAGAAATTTTGTTAGGATTTTTTAAAAGAAAATTTTGACAATTTTTGTCAAAGATTTTATTTGGAATTAATTATTTTTATTGACGGAAAAATATGTAATTTAATGGTTAAAATATTTTATAATATATTTTTATTATTTGAAGATAAAGTTAAATTATTCAAATAAAATTGATGCAAAAATAAGAGAAAAATTATTTATTTGTTTATATTTAAATAGAACTTTACAACTATTTAATAATTCAACAAAATCTTTATTTCTTTAAAATCCCGGATCTTCTTCCTATCTTTATTTTGCAATAAAGAAATGAAGAGGAAAATAAAGAAAAGTCAAAAATTTCTCGCGCATTTTGTATTTTATTTCTTCGTAAAATTGATTGATTGGCGAGTAAAATTAGAAAAATTAAAATGGCACAGAAAAAAAAGAAAAAAGAATTTATTTAATGGAATTTTTATTATTTATAAATAAAAGATTTAATGAAAATAAAAATTAAATTTATGCATAATTCTTTTATGTTTTCCCAGAAAGATTATATTTTTAAATGAAAAAGTTTCTTCTTTTGAATAAATTAATTTTTAAAATTATAAATATAAATCTAGATTTTTTATTTTTAACAAAATAAATATTAAACAAATAAATATGTTATTTTGTTCATCTTCATAAATATTTTTACGCTTATTGACCAGTCTGCCTGACAATAAGTATTTTTGTTTGTTTTAATCAACGTTAGAAAAATATTTTACTTTGAGATTAATAAATGTTTTAAATATATTTAAATAATATTTAGAGAATTTTTAATTTTAAAACAAAAACTGAAAATTAATTTAAAATTATTCTGCCGTTAATAAATCAATTAAAAATCATCAAGAATCTTATTATATAATTGAGAAGTGGTGTGTGTATGTATGTATGTATGTCCTTTTATAGACAAGTGGGCTTTTATAGTAAAATGATTTGGGGAGTGAGGAAATGAGGGCTTTTATAGTAAAGTTTTGAAGCAGGCTGAATTATGAAGCAGTCGGAATATTGAAGCCGGTAGATTGTAGAAGCAGGCGGAATATTGAAACAGGCGGAATATTGAAGCAAGTAGATTGTTGAGCAGGCTGAATTATGAAGTAGGCGGAATAATGAAGCAGGCGGAATATTGAAACAGGCTGAAAACGGCGGAATAAAGAAGCAGGCGGAGTAGTGTTAAGCTTGATTTGATACTATATAGGCCATGCTTTTTGATCATTCATCAAACGCCACCTAAACTTTCTCAACTCTACTTCAGTCTTTGCTGGAGCCCTGCGCCATGTAAGTTCTTGCCGGAGCCTTTTCCACGGCAGTCCTAGCCCTGTGCAACGTCAGTCTTGCTGAATGATATGAAATCCAGAGAAGCTTGACTAAGTTTGACTGGATTCAGAGCTTAGCTCATCTTCAGCACTCTTTCCAATTTAGCTGTGCTACTTCTCTGCTTTTTCATTAAGACATTGAGACATTCTGTTGTAGAGTAGTTTTAGGAGTTTTGGTCGAAAATTTTTTTGGAAGTACTTTGATCATTCGGTGTTATGTAAATACTGTTCAAAGATACTGTTTAGCTATCAGAAAGACCATTTAGATTTTTTCTTGATTTTGTAATTGTTATCGAGTATTGTTATTTTCAATGTTTTAATGCTTGAACCGTTTAAAGGACCTTTTTGAAGGATCTGGTTTGTGTCAAGTAATAAAGATCAATGTTATTAGGTCGTGAAATGTTTCAGTAATTGCTTTTAACTAGCTAATCTAGGCATTTGTGAATATAAAGAAATACTAAGGGTAAAGCAGGAGGAATTGTTCTAGGCAAAGCTTTAATAATTATTTTGAGATAATAGTTTAGATTTTTACAATTGATCATGTCTTAGGTAATGTTTTGTAAGATAATTGTTTTGCTAGCGGGAAGGAGCGCTGAAGTCGAAAATGTTTAATGGGTATTTTTGAAAGATCCGTTTTAATGTCAAGTAATGAAGATCAGTGTTATTATGCAATGTTTCAGGAACTGCTTATAAGTTTATTCAAATATGCTAAAGGTTATGTTAAATGAAATGCTATTTTGAGATTGTTTTGATAGCTATGTATCTTGGGAAATGTCTTTGAATCATGTTTAAGTTTTAATTGATTTGATTTGCTAGCGGGAAGGAGCGCCGAAGGCGATCCTCCCCGCTAGTTAAATTAAATAAAAGAATTTTTGATTTCTTTATTATATAAAAATATTTCTTTTATTTCTTTATTGCAAAACGTTAATAGTAGAGATCCGGGAATAAAAGAAAAGGGATAAATTTATTCATTTATTTTTGATTCGTGCGCGAGTCTTTCTTTTCTGCCCGTAGCTTTATAAAAGAAAATATAAGAACAAAAAGTAGTTTGGAATTTTTAATGATAATAAAAGAATTTATTAAGTAGAAAATCGTCTTTGATATTTATTTATTGGAAGAATTAAAATATTTAATTTTAATTTATTGTCAAAATTAAATTTGAAATTTTTTATTCTTTTCAAAAATAAAAATAATATAATAATATAAATGCAAAATTAAAAATGTAAAATAAAGTCTCCAACTCTTCGTCACAGAAAGAAATATTCTCAGGTCATTCATTTCCTTAAGAATTTGATTAAAAACGAAAATATCCAAAAAATCATTAGAAGGCTAGGACAAGAAGTTAGAGAGTAGTTTAAATATTTAACAATAAAAGGTTTTCAAAATTTAATAAATCAATGGGAAAGACTTTTTAAAATAAAAGATAATTTTAAAAAATTATCCCAAATGAAAAATATTTAAAGAAACAATTAAAATTGCAAAAATAGCCCAACAAAGAATTCCAATAGGCCATAACCAATGTTTAAATGGAGATGATAATAAATTTAATGGAATTGTATTTGAACCAATTTTTGTGAAAAGAGCTCTACGAGCACTTAAAATTAACAAAGCTGGTAAAATATATTGAACACCAACACCGGGAAAACTACCTAAAAAATATTTAATTAAAAAAAAAGAAGAATAAATATTCTAATTTTGATAAAAACTCGGAAACTTTTAAAATATAAAAATAATTTTTTGAAACCAAAAATAAAAATAATTTTACTATTCTATCAATGATTTAGATTTATATATATTTAATTACCAGTAATTGAAGCTAATAACAAAACATTATCTGTATTCATTGAAATTAAAGAAGGTATTAAAAGAATAATTAAAGTAATTCCATATTTACTTAAAAATAATTTTATTGGTGAATTAATTATTTGTGAAGAATTTAAAATATTTGATGAATGAAAATTAATTGGTTGTTGTTCTTCTTCTGGTAAAATATTATTATTATATTCATTTCCAAGTAAAGGTTCATTATCTTCAATATTACTTTAAAAAATTGAAAAAAAAATAATTTTTTAATTTAAATTTAAAAAATACTTGTTTTCTCCAATATTTTCTGTATTATTTAAATTATTAAAAATTCTTCCAAATCTTTCATTAATTAATTTAAACAAAACACGCATATTATTACATAAAGTAATTGCTACAATAATATATGAAGATGTTAATACAAATACTGGAAATAAAGCAAGAAAATAATCAATTAAAGAATCCCAAATATTAAAATGTTCTGTTTGTTCGTGCTTTAAATAAATTGAAATTAATTAATTTTAAATTTTCAAATTAAATAATTTAATTTTTAAATTTATCACATCTAAAATTAAAATATTAATATTCTTGATAACTATTTAATTAAACAGAATTTGCCCTAGACCTAATCAAACCAAGGTCCAACACATTAATTTTGTCAAGGCCCTCAACTACTATTGTCAATCTCTCTCTATTAATCCAATCAGATTTAGGTCTTAATCAAAGGTAGTTAATTGATTTCTATTCCAATTTATGTAAGACAAGACATTCACTATTTTATATCAGTAATTTAAATAATATACCAAAAAATTAATAGTATAAATATCTTGTGTATGTTCAAAAGCAAAAGAGCCAGTTAAAGATAAAGCACAATAAAATAAATAAATTAAAGAATAAATTAAAAATAATTTTTTATTAAAATTATTTTTAATTCCACGTATTGGAGAGATTAATCCAGGTATTGAATGATGACACATAAATGCATATACAGCAACTCCAAATAAAGAACCAAAAGAATGAAAATTAATTGGTGGCGGATGACCTTTTGGACCATCACGTAAAAGTAAATTTGTGGCCATTAAAATCATTAAAATAAATGCTTTAGAAAAATAAAAAAGAAAATTAAAATTTATTAAATAATTGTTTTTTGTAAATTGCAAAATTAAAAAATATTTTTTAATAAATCTATTATCAAAGGACAGGACATTGGTTGAATTTACGTGAATTTAGATTCAGAATTTAAATAAATAATAAAAAAGGTAAACATCATTTATTAATTTAATTTAGCAAAGCTTTTAAATTATTATTCTCTTTTAATTTCCAATTTTTTAACTTTATCAATTTTAATAAATTTTAATAAATTTAAAACAAACCAGTCCATCTAGATAAAGTTGTAGATAATTGTAACCATTTTGTTCTAGTCATTCCCATTATTATCTTAAATTTTTTTAATTAAAATATTTTTTAAAAAAATTTCAAACCATTGGAAAACAAAATCCAACAAAAATTAAAATACAAAATTGATAAACAGTAAATCGACTAAATAAATATAACCAATCATTATGTCCACTATGACAAGGCAAATTTGGATTTAAAGAGGCAGAAGAATTTAAAGTAGAACAAATAATATTCATTAAAGATTTAGGAACCATTGTAGAATAAACAGCTAAATCACCAAATAAATAAATTGTTAATATTGTATAAGTAAATATTGTCCCTCCAGTTCCGAGAAATATATGAGACATTTCTGCCTTTTAATTAAATTAATTATGAATATTTAATTTATTAAATTATTGAGTTTAATATACTTATGTATTTTTATATATTTTCACTTAATATTTATTTTTATTTTATTTTCTGAAATTAAATTTTTGAAGATTTTGAGGATAAATGCAAATATATTCTGCCAAGGATATAAAAGCTAAATTTATATTTCCAAGTTTTAAAACTTTTTCTCAAAAATATAAAGAAACCGGATTGATTCTGTCCCTTTTTAGAATACATAAATATTTTATTTAATTTTTGAGAAATCTAGTTCGATGATTTTTAATAGTTTTATTTATTTTTGGTTTTCTGAATTTTTTTCAATTCTAATTTCCTAATTATTTTATTTTTTTTTTGTAAAATGTTTTTAAAAAATCCAAACCAATTCAAATTTTTTATTTAAAAAATATTTTTGATTTCTTTCTTCATTTTCATTATTTTCTTCTAATAAATTTGGCAATTCTTCATCTGATGAAGTTTGTCTAATTAATGGTTTATTTAATAAATAATTAGCAATTGCCAATGCTTCAATAACAAATGTAGCACTTATATAACTTTTTATATTTTATATTTATTTTAAAATAATTAAATTAAAAAACCTCGTAAATTTACAAATTAAAAGCAAAATTAAGCTAAGAATATAACCAGCTGATTGAAATGCTCTAGGCAAAGTTAATGCCCCTGTACCAACAATTAAATTAAAAATATATAAAAGTCCAACTGTTGTAGAAAATGTTTGGATATTTTCTGGATATTGAATTACTGGCATTTCTCTAAAATTATTAAAATAATTAATTTTTTATATTTTTTAGTAAAATAATTAAAAAGAATTTCAATACATTTTTTATTTTTCCATTTGACAGTTGAGTCAATTAAATTAAATAATGCTTAAATTGTGAAAGATTTTAAGTGAAAAATATTTTTTAAAGAAAATAAATTATTAATTTTTAAAATTAAATAAAAATATTTGATAAGAAATATTCAAATTTTGGCCCCAAAGTTTTTTTTAATTACTGATTTTGTTATAATAGAGTTTTGGAGACTAATAAAATAACGATAAAACTTAACAATTATTATTTATTTTAAAAATTTCAATAATTAATAAATATTAATCTTTAATAAATTAAAGATAAATTATTAACTAGATTTGATAAACATATATTTTTTTAATTTTAAAATAATAAATTATAAATTATATATGTATCTTTTTTTTACATTACAATTATTTACATATTTTCCCATTAACATATTTTTTATCTTCACATTTTTTACAATAATATATATATACAAATCACCTCTTTCTAAACTCTCAATCATTTTCTTTTTTTTATTTTAAAGTAGTAGCAGCTGGCTGCAGATGCGCGGCGCCTTTTTTCTTAGCTTTAACCAACCACTCAATTTTAAAAGCAAATTAGTTAAGAAATGAATGGAAAATAAGAAATAAAGATGAGAGAAAAATATTTGTGTTTTGTGGGATGTTTTGATGATCATTTTTGTTGGTTTAGACATTAAATATAAAACAAAGAAAAGGATATATATCATCTCATATATTTCTCGTTAAATAAATCATTTATGACAGGAAAAGCTGTCATTAAAAAATTAATAAGTATAAGGATTATTTAATTAATATTTTATTTAATAATTTTTCAGTTATTTTAAATTTTTAAATAAATAATTTATTATTTTTTTTTAAATTTTACTAAATATTTTTCTGAATTAGAGAATCTTTTCAAGCATTTGTTAAAATAAATTATTTATAATGTTCTATAGATATCCGTATAAAAATTGTAATAGAATTTTTATTAAAATAAATTAATTTTCAATAATTTCAAAAATTTATTTTACTCAAATGGTTCTCCCCCCCCCCTCAATAACCACCACACACACAAATATATAAAATCGCATCGATTGTTCAGCGCCTAACCATAGCCTTGCAAAACACTACCCAAAACAGCATCCGATGAATGTCCGCCTCACTTTTTTTTCTCATTTTGTGGTCGTAGTTTTAGTATTAGCTTGCTATTTTATGGTGACTAACAAGTTGGTAAATTCTATGTTAAAAATTTATTTTTAAAATTTTTTTGTTATTATAAAAATACTTTTAAATAAAAATCAAAATTCATTTAATTTATCTGAAATAATCTTCTCATATCTGATATGTATCTGTCAATTAAGAGAAGATAAACCTTTACTAATTTTTTATAAAAAAATTTATAAAATTTATTCTTTTCTGCTTGAACCTTAAAGGTTTTTGTGCCCACTTCCTCCCACAATTTTTTAAATAAATAAATATATTAATTGTCACTTTAATTTTCTCTAAGTATTTGATTGTTTTTCTTTTTTCTATTGTCTCCAAAACCACAAAGCTTTTTTCCTTTAAATTAACAATTTTTCAACCAGTTTCTTTCCATTACCAAAAAAAAATATTTTTATTCACTAATAACATTATTTTCGCTTTTACCTTTATTAAAATTAATTTTTTAAGTTTTGATTTTTTAATTTTTCAATTTTAAATATTTTACAAACAAATAACGGATAAAGATTAAATTACACATTTTTCTTTAAAATTCTCATTTTTAAGCTTTTCTTTTTCATTAAAATTAAAAGAATTTATATATTTTTAAAAAACAAACATTTATTTATTTTTTCAATTAAAAAATCTTTTAAAAAATGATGTTTTTAAACAAATTGCATTTTGCTTTTTTTAATTTAAAATGAACAAAAAGAAATACCTCAACTGCTCTAACATTTTACACAATTTTTACTTATTTTTTTAAATACCTGCGCGAATGCTTTTTTTGCCTTGCCCTTTTTTACCATTTATTTTTCACGCTGTTTTTAATTGTGTATCGGCAGATGACACTGACAAAAGAGGTGGAAAAATTAAATGAAAAAAAAAGTTTACAAAGAAAATAAAAACTTTTTTTTTCATTTGTTACGTTTTTAAATAAATATATAGATAGTAGTACTTTTCTTTTCGTTACATTTACTTATATAAAAACAAAATTACTTATTATCTAAAAGAATTAATTATTTTTATTAATTATCTAAAAATCCTCATTAAAGTCTTTTCTTAAATCTCGATTTTATTTTGACTTTGATATTAATGTATTTAAAAAATATTATTTAATAATTTTATATACCTAATTCTCTAACTAATAATTTAAATATGTAAAACGTATTTTTGGGAAAATTTCTGAGTTGTTGCTAATTTTTATTTTAAAATGACTAATTTTTAAAAAAAATTTTTTTCCTTTTTTTTTTTACTAAAAATAAATATATCTTTTATTTATTTTAAATGTTTGTACTATTCTAAATATATTTTTTTTCTAACTAAAAACTCTTTTTTTTCTAACCAGCCATTTAGTTTTAAATTGATCGTCTTCGATTGATTTAAGAGAAATAAATATCGGTAACAGAAAAATAAAAGCAAACTGCCGACAGAAATTTATTTTTAGGCCATTTATTTATTTTATTATTTATTACATTCTGTATTTTATTAATTAAATTATTTTTAAAAACTTTTTATAAAAATAATATAATATAAATGTTTGTATTTATTACAATTGAACTCTTAATATATAAAATATTTATAATGAACAACACTGTAACAATAAATTAAATTTTATTTATATTAAAAATTAAAATATTATTTATTTATTTTTAATTAATTAATATTCATTTTCTAAATATTTTTAATTTTTTAACAAAAATAATAATTTTATTTTTAGTTGAAAATGTGATTTTATTAATTTTTATTTTTAGAATGATTAAAATTTATTATCTAATTTATATTTTTTGTTTTTCACATAAAACAATTTGTTTTATTTTGATAATTTTTGACTATTAGAGGAATTAATTTTATGGAGAATTAATATATTTTATTTTAAAGTTTTTCTTCAGCTTTTTCATTTTATTAAAATTTATTTTTTCAGATTTTTTAATTTTTAACTTTTCTTATTTTAAAAATAAATTTAAATAAATATTTTCATTGTGTGTTCTCATTTTATAAAATTAATTATTTCCGTTATTTATTTCTCACATAAATTAATATTAACCAGAATTTAGCGAAAATGTCATCAATTTTCTCATTTCTTTTTTTGTTTAAAAGAAATTCTTGATTGCGCATACACAATTTGTTTCAGTTAAAATAAAAGGCTTTTTATTGACTTTTGGGAATTTTATTTTTATAAATATATCCTTTTATTTTAACGGAAATTAAAAGTTTTTTTTTTATTTTTTTGTTAATAATTGTGACCTTGACTTTAATTAATAAATATTTTTATTATATTTAATATTGTAATAAATTTAGTAAAAATAATCGAAAAAAAAACAAAATTAACTGAATATAAATAAATATATTTTTTATTTTTATTTAAATTACTAATTTTTATTCTTTCTCAATTTATTTAAAATAATAATTTAATTTTTTTTATCATTTTAAATATTTTACTATTTTTTATTGTCTTTTAATTATTTTATAATTTTTTTGAATCCTTATCAAAAATTAGAAAAATTAATTTATAAATATTAAAAAGAATTTTAATTTTAATTAAAC
>ABLG01001244.1:0-36906 GCA_000172435.1 Meloidogyne hapla | reverse complement strand
ATTTTTTAGAAAGAATTTCTTTTATTTAATTTTATTTAAAAAGGATTATTTAAATTTGAGACATTTTTTAATATTTTTAAATAAAAAATAGAAATTACAAAAAAAGTTAAAATAAATTTAAAAATTATTACACAAATTTAATATTTTCAAAAAGAAACTTTTTTTTTTTAATTTTTTAATAATTTAAATAATAAAATAATTTTGTCAGAAATTTAAACATTTTAGCAAAATTATTTATAAGAAGAAATTTTGTTTATTATTTTAAAATAATTTAATTCTTTTTTTTCTTAAATTCTAAATAAATATTTAAAAAATTAATATTCCTTTTTTTAAATAAAATACTCTTTATTTGAGGATAATCAACTGAATAAATAAACATTTAAAAATATATTTTCTTTATTAATTTCCCTTTTATTGTAATCAATGCTTAAATATTTTAATTTTTTTAAGTTAAAAAGAAAAAAAAATAGGATATATGATATATATAAAATATATAAATAAATATATTTATTTTTTTTTCACTCAATTTACCAAAAATATTTTCCTTTTTTATTTTAAATAAAAGAAAAGGAAAACCTTTAAAAAATAAAACCTCTTTTCTCTCAAAAAAACAAAAAACCAATTCACAAAACCAAAATGGCCAAAACAGAATTTTTTCAAAATGCCGTTTATTTTTATTTTCTTAAAAGCCAAATTGACCGTAAAATAAACTTAAAATGCTTAAATTGTTAATTTATAAATACTTATTTATTTTTGGTTATTTTTATTTTTAAATGAATGGTTAAATATTTTTTTTTATTTCAGAATTTTATCTAATTTTCTTTTAATTATTATTTTAAAATTTCTTTCTAAATTCGCAACTTTCACGTTTCTTTCTATTTTCTATTTAATTATCTTCTTTTTATTGACTTTTAAAAATCTTTTTGAATATAAAACACTTTCACAAAAAACTTTTTTTTAATTTAAAATTTTACTTCCCTCACTAATAAATACTCAGACTTGGTTTATTCTGGCCCTCTTCCCCAAAGAATTTATAAAAATGTGGGAAAATCTTTTTTAGAATTATTTAGAAAAGAGAAAACCAAACAAAAAAATCTGTGCCATTTTCTTCTTTTTTTCTATTAAATAAAAGTTTTTTTGTGATTTTTCTCTCACCTCATTGACATTCTCGAAGCAACACTTCCTTTCTAAAAAGAAAAAGCTATAACCCACCAAACAAGACAAAAATGCAATTAAAGTTGAAGGGGGAAAGGAAATTAAATAAAATTGGAAAAAGAAAGGGAAAAAGAAATAAAAATAATCTTTTTTTTGATTTTTAAATATAAAATTATTTTATTTTGTAAAATTTGGCAACAAAATTTAAAAAAAAATATTTTCTTTAATATATTAAAGTTAATATATACAATGAGTTTTCATCATTTTTATTTTTATAATTAATTGTATTATAAACTTAAAGTAAAAATTGGCTTTACCTATTTTCTAATTTTTTAAATTTTATTTAAAAAATAAATAAATTTCTCTAAATTATATTTTTTGTCTTTCCGGCGAAGATTTTATTTTTTGTCAATTTTTTGTGTTATGTGCCAATAATTGAAGTTTTTTCTTGTCATTTCTTGGCATTTTCCAAACATCACACAAATATATACCAGAAAAATGTGTTTAGTATTTATTTGCCTTGTTTAGTTAAATTTTTAGTTAAATTCCTTCTTTAGTTAAATTTCAATAATTATTTTTTGTTAAATTCTTTGCTCTTCCTCCTCCGCAAAACTTTTTTTATTGCAAAAACATCATTCTTTTTCTTTATTTGCAAATATTATTTTTTTAATTCTAAATTATTTTTATTTAATTTATTTTGTTTTAAAAAATAATAATAAATAAATTAATAAAATTATTTTTCTTTAGTTAAATTTCAATAATTATTTTTTAAAGTTAAAAAAATTTATTTTAAATAAAAAATTATGCTACAACAACCTCAACATCAACATTTTGATAAGTTTGTAAATATTCTGATCCATTTTGGAAATACTTTTTAAAAATATTTTTCTGTTTAATAATTAATTTTACCTTTTTTTTAATAAATATAAAAATATACTTTAAATTAAATATAAATTCTTAATTTAAAAATAATAATTTATTTTTTAAAATTTCTTTTTAAAGAAATTCACCCCTACGTAGTTCTTTACGAAAACATCGTGTTGATGCCAGTGGTAAACAACAAAGATCTCCTTCTGGTAGAAAAACTGTTTCTTTTTGTTCTTCCCAAAATGCAGAAAATAAACGTTTACTTGTTTCTAATGGTTTTAATTAATTTAAAAAATTAATTTTAAATTAAAGATTTATTTTACTAAAAAATCAAAAAATTATTTAAAAATATTTTTTTTTGTATTTACTCTTTAATTAATTAAATTTAAATTTAGTTGCTGATTGTTTTGCTTTAATGCAATCAGGCACAGAATTAATAAAATTAAGAACAAATGTTAGACAATTTAGAAGAATATTTTCTTTAGATGCAGATATGGTTATTTTTATTTTTAAAAAATATTTTTAAAATTAAATTAGGCATATATTCGTTGGACTCCTTCAAATAAAAAACCACATAAAGCTAGAAGTTTGTTTTTAAAATATTATTTAAATATTTTAATTAAAGTATCAATTGATTCAATAAAAGAAGTTCGTGTTGGTTGGAATTCTGAATTACTTAAATTAACTGAACCGATTGTTTCTCCTGAAATTAATGTTTTTTTAATTTAAATATTTTATAAAAAATAAATTAATTAATTAAAAGGAAGAATGTGCATTTTCTATAATTCATGGAGATGAACAAGAATGTTTAGATTTAATTGCTTTAAATGCTAGTGATGCTAATATTTGGGTAAATAAATAATTAGAAGAATAAATAAAAATAATTTTTAATAATTAGATAACAGGTTTAATAACATTAGCAAGTGGAGGTGTTCCTTCAATTCGTGGAAGGGATGTTGGTAATTTATATTCATCTCCAGCAAATTTACGTGAAAGATGGTTATCCTCAGCATTTAAAGAAATTGATCAAGATGTTTTTAGAATTTTAAAATATTTTTTTAATTTTTTTTTAATTTTAAAGATAAAAGGTTATATAAGTGAAAAATCAGCTGTTAGACTTATTCGTTCATTAAATAATCGTTTAATTGTTTCTAGAATTAAACAAAAAGTAAAGGTAAAAAATAATTGAAATTATTAAAAAATAATATTAATTTTTAAAGGAAGCAAGTAATTTAATAAATAATGAATTACAAAAAGGAAGAATTGATGAAATACATTTTATTGATGTTTATAAAGATTTGGCTACTAGACCAGAAATTTATTTTTTAATGGTTAGATATGCAAATAAAGATTATTTAAATACAAGATGTATGTTTATTTGTTAAATATACTCATTATAACTCCGCCCCAGAAGTATTGGATAATCGGTGGGAGGGTGTAAACGTTGTGGGAGTATATTCTAATAGGACTTGGATTTAACTGATTACCTAATGGGATTTAACTTTATTTAAAAAATTTTTTAAATAAATTCTAAAATAAATAAATAAAATAAAAGGCAAATCTATATTCCAACTTATCAATAATTATAGTTTTTAAATATCTCATTATTTACTAGCTCTAAAAATTAAAAAAATTCTTTCTAATTTTTAAAATAAAAAATATTTTTATAGGATTTACAACTTTTTCTCGAAACAGAACAAGGCCTATCTGGAATAACTACACAATTTTGTGAAGATTTAATAGATCAATGTGAATCTTCATCAGAAGCTAGAGAATTAAATATAATGACTGTAGATGGCTTTTCTAATTTTTTACATTCACAAACAAATTCTGTTTTTGATCCTTTACATTTAAATGTTTGCCAAAATATGGAAAAACCTTTTTCTAATTATTTTATTTCAACATCTTTTAATACTTATTTGGTAGAAGATCAATTAAGAGGGCCAAGTTCTTTAGATGGATATACTTCTGCATTAAAAAGAAATTGGTAAATAAATAAATAGAAATATATTTGAAGCTCGTTATAGCCCCACCCTTAGGGACCGGCTGATAGATGGGGGTATAACCCAGTGGGGCTATAACGAGCTCCAACTGTATTTTAATTAATTAATTAGTCGATATATTGAATTGGATATTTGGGAACCTGATGATGGTGGAGGGGATGAACCTGTTCTTTTTAATGGTGGAACTTTAACAAGTAAATTATCTTTGGGCCCTGTACTTGATTTAATCAATGAAATGGCATTTGAGAGAACAAGGTAATTAAATTAATTTATTTTTAAATTAATTATTAAATAAATATAATTTTAATTAATTAAATAAAAATGTACATATTAATCTTTAAATAATCTTTGAATTAATTTTTAAAAAGATATCCACTCTTTATTCGTCTAGAATTACATTTACATTCAATTGATTGGCAACATAAATTATTAAATTTATTAGAATCAAAGTTAGGTTCACGTCTTTATCGTCCATTAAATGACCAAACAGATTGGAATAAAGAATTGCCAACACCCAAAAAATTTTTAAATAAAATAATTCTTTCCGTTAGTTTTTTTTAAAAATTATAAAAAAAATTTTAAAATATTTTTAGGGTCCTTATTATGAAGGAAATGCTCCAATCGGTGAAGTAGAAGAAGAAGATGAATCTTCAGAATTACTTTTACTTACAGAAAATAATTTACAAAATGGACAATTACAAAAAACTAAAAAACGTTTAATGCCTTTATTACGTGAAATTAGAGATTTAATAGCTCCTTTTGCTATTTTTGGAAGAATTAATGAATGTGGAGATTTAAATAAATGTAAGGGAAATTTTTAAATTAATAATTTTATATAGACAAAAATGATTAGTTCCACATAAAATCCCTTAAATAATTTCTGAAAATTATAATGAGTTTTCTAAAATTATTTTTAAATACGTAGAATATTCAATTATTTCCTTGTATAGTTTAAGACTCAAATGTTCTCAACCAACTTATTTCTAAAAGTCAAATGATTGACAGAGTAGAGTAACTTACTCTGTGCTCTCTAACCTCATCTTTTCTTCTAAAATTGCGGAATTTTATGTGTATAAACGAGAAACCCCTATATTACGTCAAAATAATTTTTCTAAATTATAGATTCACCTTCCCGCCATATTATTTCTGTCTCGGAGAGTGATTGGTAAAATATATTTAATTTAATTTAAATTTAATTAATTAAAAAGTATTCGTCTTGTCCATTCTCAACCAAATTTTTTATTTTCCTCTTCTCTTTCATCACAAGAAAATATTAATTTAAATTCTTTAAATCGTCTTGTTCGTGTTTTTCCAAGTCCTCAACGTATTGATTCTTCAAATTTAAATCCTCAAGAATTTTGGAATTTTGGTTGTCAATTTGTTGCTTTAAATTATCAAACACCTGGATTAATGATGGATTTACAAGAAGTTTAACAAAATTATTTTTCTTTTAATTGTTTTTTAAGGGAAAATTTCTTGCAAATGGAAGTTGTGGTTATGTATTAAAACCTTCAATAATGATTGAAGAATTAATTTCTAAAGAATTTTTAAATAATGGAAATGATTTAAATGGAAAAGAAATAAATAATTTAGAAAAACAAATAATAAATCCTAGAAATTTAATTTGTTTAAATCAACAATCATTAAATAATAATAATCGTTCAACACAACAAATACTTCAGTTAAAAGTTCTTTCTGGACAACAATTACCCAGACCTAGGGCTTCTACCGCTAAAGTTGTTCTTTATAAAAGAATAATTATTTTTATTTGAAAAATAATTTAATTAATTTTTCTATTTAATATTTTGATTATTAGAAATATTTTTTAGTTTTTGTTTTTTCCTTTCTTTGTTATTTTATTTATAATTCAATTAAAATATATTAATCTTTAAATGATATCCTAACCTTCAATTAATTGTCAATTATTTAAATATTCTTAGGGAGATACAGGCCTCGACCCTTTTGTTGTAATCGAAGTATTTGGTGTTCCTGCTGATTGTGCCGAAGAAAGAACAAAAACTGTTAGATCTTCTGATGATGATAATTGTTTTAATCCAACATTTGATGAAAGTTTTCAATTTACTGTTTCTGTGCCAGAATTAGCTTTAATTCGTTTTTTGGTGTTAGATGATGATTTTATTGGTGATGATTTTATTGGGCAATATACAATACCTTTTGATTGTTTACAGAGTGGATATAGGTAAAATTAAATAAATTAATAAAAGAATAATTATAAATATATTTTTTTATTTAATTAAATTATTTAAGACATATTCCTTTATTAAATAATGAAGGTGAACCAATTGAAGCAAGTACTTTATTTGTACATATTGCTATTACAAATAAACGTGGAGGAGGAGTTTTGTGTTTTTATTTTATTTTTGTTTAAAATTTTTATTTTTTAAAGAAACCAAAAAAGAGAGGACTTTCTGTTAAACGTAAAACTTCAAAAATTCAAACAGGAATGAAAATTGTAGGAATTAAACAAATTGATGAATTATTTAAATCAGCTAGCGGTCCTCTTTCTCAATTTATTGAATTAAAATCTGGAATGGAATTAGCTATGGTAATTTAATTTAAAAAAAAACTTTTAAAGACTTTTTTTAAGACTGTTTGGGCAGAAGAAATTGGAATTGGTGTAAAAGGTACTCTTTCACAGGCAATGCTTAAATTACATTCAAGAGCATCAAAAGAAAGTAAAATAAAATATTTAAATTAATACTTTATATATTTTTAAAGTTGGAAATATTCAATTAACAACAACAACAGATTATTTAAATAATTCTTTTCAACCTTTTATAATTAATCGAATAAATGAAAATAATATTGAAATTGTAAAATTTATTTTAATTTTTAATTTAATTTATTTTTTTAGTTACAATTGAATATAAACAATTTAAATGTGCCTGATAATTTACAAAAAGCTTTTTCTGCTTTAGATAATTTGCTCAAACAATGCTCTGTAAATATAAAATATTTTTTATAAAAATAATTTTTTATTAAAAAAAGGATATTAATTTAAAATCAAATTCTTTATATATTTCTTTAAATGAATCAAATAAATTAATTTCTGAATATGAATTGGGATTACAACAAATTGTTAATGAAGCTGGCCTTCGTGGACAAAAAGCAACGTAAATTAAAAATAAATTTATTTAAAAAAAAAATTAATTAAAAATAAAAGGCGTGCTCAAGAGAATTTTGGTTGGAATGTTCGTTTACTTAAAGCCCAACTTGGATTAATGCAGGAAACTTTTTCTGATGCAAAACAAGTTCTTGAACAAGTTGGGGAAAGTGGAAGGGTTTTGGGTATTTTAAGAGAAGAAGAAAAATTAAAAAATGAATTAAATAAAGAAAAATTAATTGAAGAAGAAAATTAATTAAAAAAATATATTTATTTAATTAATTAATATATTTTTAAATTTATTAGCTTATTATTTTTTTAAAATTATATGTACAATTGATTATTAATATTTAGTTTAATGCTTCAATTTAAATTTATTTTTTCATTATTTTTCTTTACCCTCACTTTCTTTTACCACGTAATTATATTGCCCAGAAAATCTTCAATTTAATGATCCTCAATTTTTAAATATTTTATTGCCATAAATATTTTACACAAAAAACTTTGTGAAAATTAAATTTTAATTTTAGATAAATTCTTTTATTTTTTAAATTATCTTTTAAAATTCAAAAAATATTATTTAAATCCAATTTTTAATTTAAAAATCCCTCCAAATAAAATCAATAATATTTTAAAGAACAGCCGTTAAAAAGAGCCAATTGTAAAATAAAAACATTTATTTATCTTCAGAAATATTGGAGAAAATGATTAAGAAAAGAATATAAACTAAAAACGTGGGTGTATTTTATGTTTGGAGTTTTTAACAGAGAAAGGATTGGCAATATTCTCTTAAAAGAGAATGAACATTGAACATGCAGAAAATCGGAAAAGAAAATATAAACTTAAATTCCAATATAATAAAGTCAAGATATATATTCAATAAGCCATATTTTCTCTAATAAACTATGGGATTTTTCCAATCAAATAGCGGCTGTTTCATTTTTTCTTTTAGTCAGACATAAATTGTTTAAAATAAATAAATATATTTGTTTTAATATTTGTAAAATAAGATTTTAAATCATAATTTTTTTTTAATAATTTAAACTACCTATATTCTTATTAAAAGTTTATAATTATCTCGCTTATTTTATTTATTTAAAATTTTATCAAATAAAATTAAAAATAAATTTATTCAGAATCAAACCTGTAAATATATTTTTCTTTGTTCAAATAGTTTATTATCACCATCACTCACTCTAATTATAATCAATTTAAATAGATTTTGAAAATTTGGGCCAAAGAAGTTTCAACAAATTTTTTATATTTTAATATAAAGCGATCACCTTGATGTTTCTAATAAATCATTTAATTTTTATTTCAAAAAATTTATTTACTCTTTTTAATATTTATTAGATAAATATTTTTTATGTTAATGGAATAAAAAATTTACTTTAAACAATTTAATTAAATCTCTCAATAATCTTGTTATAATGACATTTGGTTATGTTCGTCGCTCTAGATCAGTAGATTTTTATAACGGAACACAGTGAGTTTTAATTTCGAATTAAACTTTCACGGATTTTTTTTCTAATTTTTAAAATTAAATATTAAAAATATTTGTTATTTTTCTAGAGAAAAATATTTGTCACGATGGTCACGCGAAAATACACCAATGGATTGTGTAGATCGTTATTGTCATAATGTAAGACGATCATTTACACCCGTTCGTGATATTGCTGGATATGAAGTTAATTTTAAATATTTAATAAATTATTAAATATATTTTTGATTATTTTATTTAGACAATAAGAAATGACAGGCGTTCTCGATCAGTAGACAGGTCAGTTTTTATATTTAAACTTTATCTAAAAAATTAAAATTTATTTGCTTAAATTTTGATAACCACACGTAATTAAATTTTATAGTTAAATTTTATTAGTTATCGTTCTCCTTTGGCTATTGTAACAGCACCTTATCATGCAAATATAAACTATTACCAAGAAAATCAACCAGTTAATATTTTTAGAATATTTATTTTAAATATTTAATTTTTAGGTAAGAAAATATGACATCTTCCAAGCGAGAACATGGTCATACCCAATTTACAAGTAAACTTTCAAATTGCCACCAAATTAAAATTATATTTATTTTATTAGATATATTTATGGAAGAGACCAACATTATACACGTCCTAGTAGTTATACACGAGTTTATGGACTCCAGTCTCTATACACGGTGATTAAAAGTTTTTTTTTTTTAATTTTTGGAAATTTAATAAATAAATATGTATTAAATCGAAAAATTAAAGCCAACAATGCTGGCACCAGAAGCAAAATTGCGAACTGAGAGACGCTCATATTCCGGTTATAATTATGTAGCAGGAGAGGTAATAAAATTTTAAATAGAAAAATAAATTATAAATATTTATTTTAGAACAGCTTTAATCTGTCAGCCAAACCATGGTCACAGTCTAATTATCGATTCCTACGTGTTTCACATATTTCTAGGTATATTATTTGGATTCTTTGAAATTTTAGAGTTAATTAAAATTCCTTAAGTGTCCCATGGTATTTCCATGGAAAAACAAGTAACCTGAGACATTACAACAGCTACCGGCCACCAGCCTATACTCCACGCCTTAGCACTTATTGGAAAAGTTACTTTTGATGAATTATAAATTCAAACGAATGATTTTTAAAAATATTTTTTGAACAAGGCTTGATCTGAATTTTAATACAAAATTAAGATATTCGAAGACACCCCTAAACAAACGTAAAAAATCGTCTTAAATTAACCTTTAGATCAAAAAATTTTTTTAAGAAAATATAAATCCTCAAAAGAATCAAGCCATGTTTTAATTTACACATATACAAAACTACCAACTACATATAATTACAAATTAAATTCACCTCTCCTTTTATTATAATATGTTTTATAAAAAATTATAACATTTTTATTATCTCAAAATCTTTTTAAACATTTTATTGAAAAACTTTTTTATCAAATAAAATCATTGTAATAATTAACAAATACAATTTAACACAAAATATAATTAACTAGTAATACTAAATATTGGACTTAAAATTGGAAAAAAAGAATTATTTAAAAAATTAAATTAAGGCAAGAAAAAAAGCGAAACATAACCGCGTTTGAAATTATAAAAATAATATCAAAATGGTATATTATGGCAGTTAAAAGTAGAATGGCTATGGACGAGAAAAGTAGAAACAATATGTAAATTTAATTTGCTTATTATTTGCCCTTTAATTACCAATTTCATTAAAAATTAAATTCCTCAAGCCATCCCTAATTAAAATACAAAGAAAAATAATTTTTCATTCAATCAGCAGGTAATCTACAAGAATTTGCAGTTGGCACACAATCTTTATATTCTCTTAAATTTGGATTGTCCAAATCCCCACGACTTTCCCCTTCTTTAATTTGTTTTTTATCCACACCCAAATTCGATAATGGAGCACCAAAATTTTTAACACAAACACATCTTTGATTTTGAGTTCCTGCTTCGAATAAAAGACGAGGAACTCCAACCTTGATTTTAAAAAATATTTTTTATTTAATTTTCATAATTTAATTCTTTCTTCACATTTTTATAATAATTTAAATATATTATACCCATTCTCTAGCAACACCTCCACTTCTTGTAGTACACCAAACACGACCTCCCGTCTCTTTTCGCCATTCAGAATTACAAGGTGGAAATGCTTCCATTTCGATTGATTTTTGTTGTTTTTGGATTTTTAATTGAGAAATTTTGGAATTTGCCTACAAAATATTTAAAAATTATCTCTGTAATTAATTGAAAAATAAAATTTATTTTAAATCATTTAACAAAAAAAAAACAATTTACATTATCAAGTAAAGGTGTTGGCTTTCCATCCCTATCATAATAAATTCCAAAAAGAACACCAACAAATTTATAATCTTTTTCATAAAATTCAATCCAATTAGCAATTGAAAGTATTTCTTCATCTGTTAATTCGCTAATCTATTTTTAATTAATAATTTTTAAATTAAAATATTCTTTAGAAATTTACATCATCAGAAAGTCCTTCTTCTGAAAAATCTCCTGACACAAACGCTCGAGTTGCATCACGGCCTCAAAATTAAATTTCATGAATTTTTTTATTTTAAAAGTCTAATATTTTAATTGAAAAAGCTCTATAGATTTAAAAAAAGACAAAAAGCAAAAATCAATCTTAATGCTCTATTAATTTATATAAAAAAATACCAGCAAAGAAATTATATCCACCACCACTTCCATAATGCTTTTTCCCTTTTTCAACATTAAAAACACGTCCAAGTATTGCCAAATAAATAGGTTTTGAAGGGCGAGTTCCATCAAATAAAGCAAGTTGATCTTTTGTAAATACAGCCAAATTCTCATTCTTATCAATTTTATAAGAATTTCCATTTTCTGAAGGAATTGCTTCTAAATATATTTATTTAAATTTAAAAAATACATTAAAAACAATTTAAACCTTTATGTTGTTTCTGCTTTAAACCTTCATTTCTTTGAGCTTCTGAAGGTTTACGATGTGTAAAACTAAACAAATTTTCTATAGGAAGAAATCCACAAGTTTGTCTAACCTGCAATTATCCGACAAAATTTGAAATAATTTTATATAATTTAAAGAATTTGGAAAATAAAAATTATCTAATAAAAATATTAAAAAACCTTTCGTAAATGTAACCGAAAAAAATCATAAACAGGCTGCATAGGAATTTCCACGTCATAATATGAAATTAATGCAGATATAAAAGCTATTTGAAGAGCAATAAGTATTAGAGGTTTTGAAAAAGGTTCATCAATGGAAAACCTCATTAAGAGACCCATTCTTGAATGTCTTCCCAAAATTATTACAAATAATAAAAACAAGTAATAAGAAAAGCAATCAAAATAACCAGCAGAGTACAGGAATGTTCGAAACTCTAGAGTAAATAAAATAGAAAATATTTATAGAATCTTTTATTTTCAAACACAAAAATTACTTGTTTTGTATAAAATTATTTTTATTAAAATGTCAATAAATAAAATTATAAATTTGTGGGGAGAGAGGTCAATTAATTATAAATAGCAAAATTAATTAGATGAAAATATGTAAAAGGTCTTCAGAAGTATTCATGGCCACGAATTGCACAAAACATTTTGTCCATACGTGTTGCATTTGTACAGACGCTGTAAGGAGTGCAGACTTTGTTCAATGGATAACAACGCTGGGCAGCTTCACACATATACATTTGTTTGGAGTGTCGAGAACATTCTTTAAAATTAAAAAATTAATTTTAATAAATAAATTCTGGTGAAATAACCTTTACAGGTGCAATTCATTTCATCTGACTCGTCCAAGCAATCCGTCTCTCCATTACAACGAGCCATTGGAGGAACACAACGACCTTCGCTGCGACAAAGAAACGCCCCGCTTGCACAAGAAGAGCATTTGCGTTCATCTTCTCCTCCCATACAATCAGAATAACCTGCGAAAAAAGTAAAAATAACTTTAAATTTTTTAAAAAAACATACCATCACACTTGTTAGAGTTTGAATAACAACGGCGAAAAGGCAGTTTTGTTTTAGTGTGCTGGTTGCATTCATTCATCCCATGAGACTTGCAGTTGCAATCCAATTCATCAGAGCCATCCAAACAGTCAGATTTTCCATCACAAACCTTAAAATTCAATTTATTTATTAGTCATAAAAACCTAAGATTTTCCCTTTCAAAAGGGATATAATAAATAATAAAAACAATACCAATGAGCGATGAATGCATTCCTGGGACATTGAATCCACTCCAGAACATTGGAAGGCGCTAGCGGGATTGCACTTTTCACAACTGAAACGGCATGCTTCAAGGAGACCGTCACACGCCTGTGTTCTATCGTGGAAGTGACCATCGGAGCAGAGGATGTGATTTGTGTTGTTCACCTATACAATTAAAATATTATTTATTTAGAAATTTATTTAAAAACCTCCTCATCCTTCAATGAAGACAATAATTTCGGAAGCGGACAAACACCAGGACAACCAACCTCATCTTCACCATCAGGACAGTCAAAACGGCCATCACAAACACTGATCTTGGAAATGCACATCTTATTTGTTCCGTTGCAAAGAGCAGAAAATTGGCCTGAACAAGAAGCACAGTCACACTCCTGTGAAAATTAAAGAAAAATTCATAAAAAATTAAAATTTTAAGTGAAGATTACTTCTACTAAAATTAATTAAATTTAACTTTTTCATCACTTCCATCAAAATGACAGTCAACAAATCCATCACAAAGAAACCGTTTCGCTAAGCAAATCCCCTCTTTTTCATCACCACAGATTTTAGCCCCTCCACTGCATTCCTTGCAATTTTGCTCATCATCACCAAATGGACAATGGTTTTCTCCGTCACATACTGCTTCAGTCGGAATGCACATATCAATGTCCTTACAGCGATATTCGCCAACAGAACAGTCAGTACCTTAATTTGAAAAATTTAATTAGAACCCTCTTGATGATTCCATTCCCAAACCCAACAATATTTTAATAATTAAAAAGATACGATTGCAATAAACGGTTTCATCCTCAGAACCAGGACAGTGCTTATACCCATCACAGAGATGATTGCCCACTAGGCAGACCTTCCGCTTTGAATTTTTGTTAATGGTGGATGCTGGGCAAGAAAGGGTCGTTTGACATTCTAAAACTTAAGTTTAAAAAATATCAAAAGCCAACAGAAAACCTTGACAGTCAATTTCATCACTCGCATCCTCGCAATCGGGATTTCCGTCACAACGCCGATTCTGCGACACAACAATGTGCTAAAAATTAACAAAAAATTGTTTAAATGGAATATTTCAGAAAATTAACCGGTTGAGCAGTACAAGCAAACCCATAGATAGTACAACTGCTAATATTCTTTGGAAGAAGTTCGGTTGTTCGAAGAGATGTATGGTCTTCCCAGTCTTGATATTTAAGAACTTCTGTCAATTCTGGCCAAGAAGAATGATCACGGTCGACAAAGAAATTAAACTAAATTTCAGATTAATATATGACTTTTCAAATAAATTTAAAAAATACTTTGTCCCCATTCCCAATGCTGGATGTCTGTACGGCACTCTCAGTTGCTTGTGGACTCGAATAAATGAGAGCGAACGCCAGCGGAATTGTTGCAACGAGCAGAGTAATTAACACAGCGGCAATCAAAACCAACGCCAAGGATGGAACAAAAGAGAGACAAGTACAGCATCTAGTAGAAAGCCAAAGTCGAAAGTCGTCAACCTTTCCAAAATTGAAGCAGCTACCATCTAGAAAAAAATTAAGTCAATGTTCAGGTTAAATTTTAAAATACGCTCCAGCCCTAATCCCTACTTATCACGAACATTCTATTTGATATTATTAGAGGGCAAATAACCAAAAGAGGTCCAAAATATGGAACCAAGTTGAATGCACGGTTTTCTCGTGACCTTATTAAGATTAAGCAAACATACCACGTCCCCGGCCATCACCGCTGCCATCTCCACCAGAATGAGGTTCCGAAAAGTCAAGGGGAATACCAGTTTGACCTAAAAGAAAAGAATCATTCGAGTATAACATTAAAAATGCTTACGATTATCAGACATTATGATTGATTGAAACAGAAAATAAATAAAATTTTTATCTTTTGGTTTAAATCTAAATTGAATGAATGAAATTAACAGTAGAAAATTTAATAACAAAAAAACAAAAACTAAAAAATTCACTGAGATTTAAAGAAATTGAAGCATGATTTAATACTCTTTAGATTCATAAATGAAAAAGAAAATCATTTCAGTTTAAATAAAACGAGAACCCCAGCAAAACCCACAACCCATAAAAACCGACAAAATAAATAAAAATGAAAACAAACGTTTTACAATGAGCTTAAATAGTAATATATTAGAGTGCGACACGGGACGGGATCCCGACGGGATTTTACGGGATCCCGTCCCGAAATCCCGGTTTTTTTGCTTCAAACGGGATTTCGGGATTTACGGGATTAATCCCGCGGGATCCCATCCCGTTCGAAATTTTGAAACCCAATCCCGTTACGGGATCCCGGGATTTTTTTCGGAATTTACGGGATTTTTGAAATTATATTTACTTTGGCAAATATCAGCAATTTACACAATGCCAAAAATTCCTTTCTCTTTTCCCTCCATGATTCTTCTATTGTTTAGTGTAGCAAGGGACGTTTTTGATTATCGACGTTCAAGACTTTCCCCAGAAAATGCTGAGATGTTGATCTTCTTACATAATTCTATTCCCGATCTCAATTACAGTTATTAAAATTAATAAAACAATTGTTTATGTTAAAAACGTTTATAAACGAGTACATTTACTTTTTATAACACATTATGTATTATGTGTTTATAACACATAATACATAATGCCAAAATAATTTAAAATAGCTCATTTTCAATTTTATAACCCTGACTCAAATACTGCAGTTGGGGTTAATTTTTGAGAAAATATTTTTTTAAATTTTTGTTAAAATTAATATTTCTTTAAAATATGATTATTAATAAATAAATAATTAAATAAGATATTTTTTGTTATATTTATTTAATAAAATTATTTTAAAAATCATTTTTTTCAATTAATAAATTTCTATCAAAACATTTAATTCCTTCAATAAATGTTGCAATAATTTCCATTTTTCTTTCATCTATTAATACAAAATCAGCATCACTTCCTTTAATCAAAGTTCCTTTTTGTTGTTGAATACCAAGAAAATTAGCTTGAAAAATTTTATGAATATTTAAGAGAAATTACCAGGATTAAATGTTGCTGCTTTTAAAGCTGCAGAAATACCTTGATTTTCATTTCTTTTTTCTATACAAGAAGAAAAATGTTTTATACAATCTATCATTGAGGCAACGCTGTTAAATTAAGGAAACTTAATTACGAAGGGAAAAAAATTTATTTTTAATAAATTTCATAAGTCACAAAATTAGGTCATTCTGGAAGCCCTAAATAACTAGGGGGTGCTGTGTATTCTTTCCTTAGTTATACTCATTAAGTACATAAAGAATTCACAATAAAATTTTTAATTTCAATATAAAATAATATTCCTCCAAATAATAATTTTTTAAATATACAACCAACCTTCCAGCTAAAATCTCTGTGCCATCAACTGTAGCTTTTCGTCCTTCAACTAAAATATATTTAGAAGTTGGTAGAAATCTTTATTTAAATTATTAAATTAGAATTTACTCTTTATATAAAAAATAAATATTTATTTCTTTTAAAAACATAACTTTAATTATTTTATTTCCAAGTAAATGTTTCCCTTCATTTAAACCTAAAGCAGAAATTCCATCCGTTACTAAAATAGCCCCATTTGGATTTAAACAATAAGCTAATTGAATTGATGTTTCTGATATATGAATATTATCAGCTATAATACCATAATATAATTGTTTTGATTGTTTTGATAAAAGTAAATCAATAATTCCAGGATTACGATGATGAAACTAGTAAATTAAATAAATAAATAAAATTAATTATAAGATTAGTTAAAATACTTTTTAAATTTTAATTTTAAAAAATATATTTTTTCAAAAAAAATTAAATTACCCCAGCCATAGCACAAAATAAATGTGTAATTCCCGTTGCCCCAACATTTAAAGCATTTTCTGCTATTTTCATATCTGCATTAGAATGTCCAATACAAACACGTATATTTTTATTATTTAATATTTTAATTAATTTTTCTGAATTTTCTAATTCTGGTGCTAATGTTACAATTGATAAATTAGAAATTAATTTTGAAGAAAATAAATCTAAATTATTATTTATTGGAATAATATATTCTATTGGATGACATCCTGCACGTTTTGGATTAATAAAAGGACCTTCAAAATGGGCACCTTAAAAAGAGTTTTTAAATTTTTATTTAATTTTATTTAAAAAAATAATATTAAATTTTTTATTTACCAATTATTTGAGCAGAGAATTCTTTATTATTTAATATTTTCATTTTTTCAATTAATTTAAGACAATTAAAATAAGCTTTTTGTTGTGAAGTAATAATTGTTGGACAAAATGATGTTACCTTTAAATTAATTAATTTAAATAATTAAATAATTTAATTTTACTCCATATTTTAATAATTTATTTTTAACAATTTCCATTTTTTTAATATTTTCTTTTTCTTCTTCTTCATTATTTTCTTCATTACAAATTTGAGTAAAATCTATTCCAAAAGCTCCATTTAATTGAATATCTATAAATCCTGGTGCCAAAATTAAACCTTCACAATCAATAAATAAATTTGGTTTTAAATCTTCTTTTTCTGTATTTTCAATTACTTTTCCATTACAAACAAATAATTGTGACTTTAAAAATAAAATATAATTATTTTAAATTTGAATATTAAATTAATATTTAAATATTGGAAGAGGGGGAGTCTTGATTTACTAACAAAATATATAAATAATTTTTTTGTAAAAATTTATTTTAAGGAAAAGTCAATTTTAAAATTTTCTTCTTATGAAAAGAAATTTGCTGGACAGAAAAAGAGAATAATAATTAAAGTTCAATCTATATGATTTTTTTGGAATTTTATTATAAAAATTAATTCAAAATTAATTTTAATTTTATCCAATTTTCCCTTATCCAATATTTTCTATCCACTTACCTGTTTATTTAAAAATTCTCCATTTTTAAATATTTTAGCATTACAAAAACAAATAATTTCTCCATTCCTTGAATTTGTTAATAATTTATTTAATAATTGATTTGAATAAAAATAAATATTGTTAAAGCCATTTTTGATTGAATTATTAAATAAAATATTGTTTTTATTTAAAATATAATTATTTCCATTTAAAGACATATTCTCTCTATAAAAATTAAGATTTCGTGATTTTCAATTAATTTTTAAACAGAGAAAATAAGGAAGAAAATTAAATAAAATATTTTTAATTTCTTTATTTTAATTTAAAAAAAAATAAAAGGAAAATAATTTTTACTTTTTTTGATCACTATGTTTCTAAAACATGATGAAATATTAGTTTATTTATTGCTTTTTATAAAAAAGCAAAGAAAAAAAAGGGGAATAATATATATTGTTTGTTTAAACAAAACATTATATAATAATAAAGATCCTCTTAATTGATAAGATAATGAAAAGGAAATATGTAAAATATATACAAAAAATATTTCTAATAATTTAAATATTTTTTCACCGTCTTCCCCTTAGAAATTAAGTTTATTTTCAATCTTTTCATGATCTAATGTTTTATTGATTTATAAATAAATTATAAAATAAATATTATGATAAAAATTTAAAAAAATATTATAAAGAAAATATTTTAAATAATTTATTTATTTTTTAAACATAACAAATACTTATTAACAAATAATAAAAGTAAAAATATTTAATAGACAAAAAGTAACTAATAAAAAATATATAGCAAAGGAAAACAATTTATTTTAATAAAAAACAAAGAATAAAAAAAAGAAATTAATTACTTTCTTTTTATCAAAATTAATTATTTATTTATTTTACTAAAAAACAAAAAAAAATAATATTTTATTTATTTTTTAATAACTTGAACAACATCTTCATCTTCCAAAATATGATTCTTTCCAACACTTTGTGGTGTATGTCTAACACTTCTGCCCCAAACAAGTGCACTTAAAATTAAAAAAAAAATTATTAAAAATAATTAATTTTTTCTAAACTTTTTAAAATCTTTTGCAAGTGATTTATGTATTTTCATACATAAATCTTCTATTATTCGTTTATCAGCATTTAAAACTATTGGAGTCTCATAATCAGGTAATTGACCTTTTGGTTTTGTATAACTAAAAATAATTATAATTTTTTTAAAATTAAATTCCCTCTCTTTCATTACATTCTAATTAAATTTAAATAAATCCAGATTTTTTCCATTAAATCATCAAAATTCCATTTATGATGTGCAGAAATCGGCACACAATGAGGGATATTATACAGAATATCTAATTCTTCAATTGTTATTTGATCAATTTTGTTAAGAACATAAATACAGGGAATATAAACACTAAAAAATATATAAAAATATTTAAAAAAATATTTTCTTTAATTGACCGATTCCCTTCAATAATATCAATCAAATCTTCTGTAGTAGCATCATATTTGAGGGTAATATCTGCATTATGAATTCTATACTCAGCTAAAATTGCTTTAACAGTATCTAAATCCAATTCAGATTGAGGGACCTTTTCAAAGGGAAAGAAAATAATTTGAAATTAAATTAATTTAATTACCACACAATTTAAATTTAATCCTCCTTTATCTTTTCTTTTAAAAGTAATATTTGGAGGTATTTTATTTAAACGAATTCCAAAACCTTCCAATTCATATTCTAACAATTCTTTATGTCTCAAAGGTTTTGTAACATCCAAAACCATTAAAATAAGAGAACAAGTTCGAGCAACTAAAATTTGTAATATTAAAAAATATTTTAATAATTTATTAATAATTATTTAATTAATTATCTGATATTAATATAAAAATTATTAATTTATTAAAAATTTATTTACCAGCAATAACTTGCCGCCCACGCCCCTTTCCATCTTTAGCTCCTTCAATAATTCCAGGCAAATCAAGTAATTGAATTTTAGCTCCTTTATATCTTATAAGTCCAGGTACAGTAGTTAAAGTAGTAAATTCATAATCAGCTACTTCAGAATGTACACCAGAAATATTTGAAAGTAAAGTTGATTTTCCAACAGAGGGAAAGCCTAAATAATAAATTATTTTAATTAGTATTTAATTTAAGAGAATATAAAAAGTTATTTAAATTAAAATATTTAGATAAAAAATGTTAAAAATAAAAAATCATCAAAAAATCCTCCTAATAAATATTCCTCCCCTCCTAACAAATATACAAAAAATTCCCTTCATATAAATTATGTAAAACTATAAAGTAAAAATTCATTCAATACCCAACTAACAATCCAAGTAATTGTAAGAAGCCAACACCAAACAACAAAAAACCCAAACAAAAAAATGTTAAAAAAGGAAAGGATATTTTTCCTACGACTATTGAATAACTAAAAAGCTGACGACAGAGAGGACGAACGTTAGTTTAGCTGATTGTTGGTAATTGAAAAAATGTCAACAGTAAGTAATACATAAATGAACCATAAAATTAATAAATCCATGGGAACGGATTGATTTGTGAGAAATATACCTTTAAAGGTTTTTTTTAATTTACAATTTTCTATCCTCAAAATAAATTATTTCTTTGCCAAAACGTGTAAATTATTTCCTTATCACACAATTATTTTCAAAACAATAAATCGGCTTAATCTAAACTGATAAAACAAAACTTTTAATTTAACTGAATTTAAAATAAAAAACGAGAAAAATAGTAAAAAAATTTCCCAATATTTTAAATTCATTCCAAATTCTCATGTCTCAATAAATATATTAGTTTGTGCATTTTCTTTAAAAACTACCAGAACTAGAACCAAAAAATTCTAAACGTTAAAATAAAATAAAAAATAAAAATCTACTGCCAATTTTCCCTTCAATTCCTTCCAATACCTTTATTCATTCCCCTTTTTAAATAAATACCAAACGCATGAACACTTTCTATTCATAAATTCTTACGTAATTCATCTATGTAAATATATTAGTTTGTGCAAAAATATTAGACAAAAAAAGAAAGCAAAAAGAAAATCTGGCAATTACATTTATTTATTTGTGATTTGGACATAATTCCCCAATTAATTTTCTATATTAGTAAAAATCAAAAATATATATTTTGCAAAAATATTATACATATATCAATTATCCAATAAAATAAACAATTATGCAACAATTAAATAAAATTTTTAGTAAAAAATAATTTTTAGACCAATAGTTAGTACCAAAGTTTAGTATTACCAAAAAAGCAAAATTTATGTTTTTTTAAATTATTACAAAATATTTTTATTCATCTTTAATCAATTTTTAAAATCATTAACTTAAATATTTAATCCAAATATATTTATTTAATTAATTAAAAAGAAGCCTAACAAATTGTTGCAAGACACCTCTCACTTAAAAAACAAAAATATTTGCCTAAAATTTAAATAAAAAACAAAAATAAATATTCAAAATATTACTACGTGAACTGCATTTTAAAATTCTCTAGGGGGCTATTTTTAAGAATATTTTTTTTTGCGTTTCTGTTTAAAAATATATTGGCAAAGAATTCCTTAATATATCTCTTCTTTATTTTTCACTCTTTTCTTTTGCCTTTTTCGAATAAATTTATCCATTTTATCCCTTTTCTCTCTCCTTTAGGGAGAATATTTACAAGACGTTCGATAGGAACGTGGAAAATGCGGAAAAAATTGCTTAATATTTCTTGGTAAATATTTTTTTATTAAATTTTTTAAATAAAAATAAAAACTTTATATAGAACCTCTATTCCAAAAAAACCTAAAAAATTCGAATTAATTTTCAAAAAATATTTCCGCAAAAAAATTTATTCATCCGCAAATTATTAGCAGACATTTCTTTAATAGCTTAACACTCTAACTATGCCGTTGTCTTAAAAACATTGAAAAGAAAAACACAAAAAAGAGTTTGTTGTCTGAAGTGACTGACAGAAACATGAGACAAAATGGTCCCCCTCCCCTTACTTACTAGGCTAGCAGTCAAAACAAAACGACTTGCTGCCAAGCAGCCGCCACTGGCAGTTAAGCCAAGAAATATTTTTTACTTGCACTTTACTAGACCCTAAAGAAATGTGAATCTGTTCCGTAAATGCCAACCTCTCCTAATAAAAAATACATCAATAATTTACAGATGAAAGTGTAGAAAAGTATTTAAAACTCACGTAAAAACAACAAATGACTATTATCTATTTTAATAAATTTATTAACCGCTAAAAAATTAATTATCTATTTACTGGAATGTTGAAAAAAAAATTCTAAAAAGTTCAAAAATATTTAAAAAAAATTAAGGAATAAAAAATAAAGAAAAAAATAAATATCTGCAAAATTAAAGCCCATATATAAATTCCAAAATTTATTATCCACTTTTTTAAATAAATTTAAATTAATCTTTGAATATTTTTTAAGGATTTAAAATTGATTTTTCCTTTTTAAAATTCTTCCAAAAATTCACATTTAAAAAATCTAAAAATATCCTTAACAAATTTTTAAAATGATGAAAAAGATTCATTCATTAAAAAATGGTCTTTATTCTCTATGGATTTACTCGTAATCATTTTTGTAATAAAATTTGCAAAAATGAAATCTTAAATGTACCGGGATTGTGAGAGATATAAAAAGTTACAATTTTTATTTTATTTTTTATGTTCACAAAAATCTATTTATTTCAAAAATTTATTAGCATTAACAATTAATTTAAAAATCCCAATTACTTTTTAGAGAAATTTTTTTAAAAATGGCAATAAAAACAACTATACAATCAAAACTCTACAAACAACAAAAATCAACAAAAAACATCAAAATAATTACTAATAACAACAAAACAAAATCTCAATTTGATTTTTTTGTAAAATTAAAATTTCTAACATTTTCAATAATTATATTCTCAATTTCAATTTTGGAGGCTTTTCCATCAAATGGAAAAGGAGGAGGGGGAAAGAAAATTGAAATAAAACCTTTAAAACAAAAAGATTTAATTTGTAATGTTGGAGATGAACATGAATGTATTTGTAATCGTTCTATGGGAAATTTAGATTCTTCAAATACTCCAAATTGTAATGAATTTATTGGGGTAAGTCTTTAAATATAAAAAGAACTTCAGAAATAAAAATTCAGAGCAGAGAAAACAAAATCTCAGAGAAAATATTAAAAATTATAGGGCAACAGTCTAGATGCTGTTAAAATTGTTCTTCGTGATTTCAATTTAACTGCCTTATTATATACTAATGAAACCTATGAGCAATATTTAAGACGAAGAATTTCACAAGTGTTAAGCCGTTATTGTGAGACAGTGCCTGATGAATGTCCTGGCACTTTAGCGGAATTAAGAAGTCAACGAAAGAAACAAAAACAAGAACCAAATTCAAGAGAATTGGACAATTTAAATGGTAAATAATTAAAGAACAGAAGGAAAATAAAAGATTTAAATTTTAAAAATAAATAAAAATTAAGATTTTAATGAAAAATTTTTACATTTTCAGATCAAACACCATTAATAATTGACAATGGCGGTCCTTCCCTAACACGTGAAAACATTGTTATTCTTCGAGTTATTTATCCACTAGGAAGAGTTAGAACACAACTTTCATTTATTGTTTTAAAAATGGCAAATACTTTTGGTGTCATTAATTCAGCATTAACATTACCACCAAAAACAATTAAATATATACTTTTGGCACAAACAGCACCACTTTCACGTGTATTAGGTGGAGTGAAAATAGAACAAATTGCTATTGAAACATTAAAAAAGAGTCGACTACCAGCAGATAATATGAAGTAAAAAATTGAAAAAAAAATACTAAAAATAAATAATTAAAAAATATTTTAGATTGATAATAATTATTGCTGTCATAGCTATTTTAATGACAATATGTTGTACTATAGCAATCGCTAAAGTGATTTAGTGAGTTTTAATAATGAAAATAAAAAGGAATTAAAAATTCTTAGTGATATATCAAAAAGTCGTTGCCGTCAAAAAACATCCAAAAGTAACGGAACTACAACCCCTTCATCAGAAAATCAAAAGAAAAAAAGTAGCAGTTCAAGAAATTATGGGACATGTACTGATAGATTATTTGCCTCAACATCTTCAAATAATAATAGAGAAGATGATGGACAATTAACAAGTGGACAACGTTCGGCAGAATCAAAATCCTTAAGAAGTAGTAGAAGAGAATCAAATTCATTAAAAAGATTATGGAGAAAAAGAGGAAGTAGTAGTGGAGAAAAAATTAAAAAAATATCAAAAAGTTCTGAAATAGGGACAGAAAATAATAAAATTAAAGATGAAGGAGAAAATAAAATAATAAATAATGATTTAGAGGAAGAAGCTATTTCTGCTTCTTCTCGTTCAGTAACTGCATATCAAAATAGTTTTATGTGTGATCATTCACAGGTAATTTTTAAAAATATTTTTTAATTCTTTTTATAGCTTCCAAGAGAAGATAGCCGTTTTGATGATGATGATTATAATGATGGTGGGGGAGGGGATTTTGAAATTATAGATATGAGTAGACGTCGAAGACAATCCTCATTATTATCAAATCCAAATAAACAAAGAATGGAACAAAAAAGGCATAGTCTTCTTCTTTCCCCAAATAATATCCGTTCACCTCTTTCTTCTGATGATGATCAACAACAAAGAATGACTTTTCGATTCTCTCCTAAAACAAAAACGCCAACAACAACACCTACAAGAAAAACATCAAATAAAAGATTCTCATTTTCTGGAAATATTGGGGTGACAATAAATACAAATATTCCAAGTGTTGTATTGGATGAAGGAACAGCAACAACAACAAATACTGTTGAACATTCAACTATGCCTAAACATGCAACAATGGATATATTTAGGGTAATATATATTAAAAAGAAATGATTTAAATATTTAAATTAATTAGAATCAACCAAATGGAGGAGAATTTCTTTTAACTGCCTCATCAGATGTAATTGAAAGGCCTCAATCCAGATTAGGTCAAAAACATCCCTTTGATAGACCACTTTCTAGAAGAGGAAGTAGAGACGAAAAACATGAGGAAGGAGAAGAAGAAACTTTTAATGATACAAGGGAAGATACTCCAATACCTTTAGGTGATGATCAAACAATAATTATAAATCCATTAGCAGCAGTACCACCAAAAAATCAATTGTTGGATGCTCTCAAAAATAAGGTTTAAAAATAAATAGTTTCAAAAAATATATTTTTTTTTAGAATAAAAAGAAGCTTCTCGGCAAATTACTTTTACTAGCAAGTGAAACAGATTCTGAATTAGAATTAGGAAATGAAGATGAAGAAGAAAATGAAAAAATAAAAAAATCAAATAATAATTATTTAAAAACAAATAAAAAAGAAAATAATATAAAAAGAGAAAGTAGTCCAGAAAGTGAAGAAGAGGAAGGAGAAGAACAAGAAGAAAATGCAATTTTAGAAAGGCATCATTATGAAAGACTTTTAGAATCTCCAATGATTCAAAAAACAAATAATAGTTCCGAAGAAAAATAAAAAAATACTTCTGTGATTTTTAAAAAATATTTTTCAAATTTTAAATTTAATTGTAATAAATTATAAAAATAAAAAAATTAAATTTAGATTAAAAAATATATTAATATTAAAAATGTAAAATTATTATTTAAATACAAAAAATTTAAAAATATAAAGAAAATAAAGAAAAAAATGAATTTAAAATAAATTTTAAAAAATCTCCAAAATGAAAACCTTATTTGTTAGGGGAAGATAAGGAGAAATGTAAAAATTAGTTAAAATTAGGTACATATATTCCAAAAAATAAATGATTGTGATTGACCCTTCCCGACAAAGTTGGAAAGGAAAATTAAAAAAAAATATTTTGAAATAAAAAAAATAAAAAAAATTTCTTATATTTTAAAAATAATTAACCAACCAACAAAACCAATCCGTGAATCGCCTGTTTTAGCAACATCAAATCCTTCACCAGCACCACCTCCGCCGCCACCTTAAAATAATAAAAAATAAATTTAAAAACAATTTAAAAGTATTTTTTATTTTAAAATTCTCTTAAAAACTAAAATTAGAAAAATATTTCAATTCCTTTAAAATGAGAAAAATAAATTTAGGAGAAAAGAACTTTTTTGCCTTATGAAAAGGTAAAAAAAATTTGTTTTTACAATTAATAATTTAGATTATTTCTTTAAAAAATCTATTTTACACAAAAAAATATTCAGAGAATTTTTTAAAATTTTTTAATTAATTAAAAAACCTTTAGGACTAATTAATTCTCTTCGCAATTTTGCAAGCCGAGCTTTTAAAAGGCCAAGATGCCCCTTAATTTTTTAATTATTATTTATAAAATAAATATAAGAAAAACCATTGTAGCTTTGTTCCTCTGAGTTCTTGCCATCTAAAAGAAAATAAATTTTAAATTTAATAAAAAAATAAATTTAAAAAACCTCATCTTCAATGTCTTTAATTTTGTCCAAAATTGACATTTTTAAATAAAATTATTTTATAAAAATAAATCTAAAAAAATAATAAAAATAAATAAATAATATCAAAAATGAAATCAATCAAAAATGGAATAAATGAAGAAGGGGACAATTTGAGTCTAGCCGAACTAATGAGCTCTTGAGTGGAATATTTTTTCTTTTGGTTAATTTTTAATTTCAAAGACCTTCTCAAATAATCTAAAAGGTAATTATAAAATTATTTAAATTTAATAAAATTAAACAATCTATTAAATCAATAAATCTACTTATATGACTGCTGTGCCAACAAAAAATTAATATACTATTGAGTGATTCGAGGTAATGAGTGAGAGAGAGACTATATTTTTCCCCTTTTCCTCCTCTCATTTATTTTATAAATTTATAAAATATAATTCACAATGAAAAAACATTTACTGAATTTCTTAACAGTCCTGGCATGTTTTTTACTTTATTTATTAAATTCATCATCAACGTCGGGAATAGAAAACACAGTAGACGGAAGTCTTCTTCAAAATACAAAAGAAACAATTAATCGAAAAAAACGTCAATTCTCCCGATATATTTGTGGCATTCCCCCGTATATTTTTCATTCAGATTGGCGTGAGTTACATACTTATGTTAATAATTGATTGTAGTTCATAATTTTAGCATGTCCAATGTGGGGCCTTTGCGCAAACCACGGTTTCACAACAAATCTACCGTGCACAGACAATAAATCTTGTATTGAGAAGAATCCAAGTACAGAATGCGTACAAGGAACGTTAGCGTTAAAATTTCGTATTAAAATTTCTTATTTAAAATATTTAAGATGTTGTACAATCCCCGTGTTTTCTGGAGGACAGGCTGGCACTATTCAGTTTCTTTCCCCATCTGTTACTCCTGCTATCTGGCCTTGGCCTATAACGACAACTGCAAAATCAGGAGGAAATCCAGAAAAGGCATCTCACCGGCTTTATGTTTTGTTGATGGTGCTTTTGTCATTTCTTTACATGCTTATTTTGTGACTTTTTGGCTTTCTTACATTAGTTTTACTGTCAATCCTTCCTTTAAAACTTGATTAGGTATATATTCTATCTAATCTCCTCTTCCAATTTTGTTTTCAAAAATTAAAATTATAAGCATAGATTCAAAAAAATAACAAAAAATTACAATGAAATTTTATTAAGCCTTATATTTATAACACATAATCAAAAATTTCAGAAAAACATTATCAAAATTAAAATAATTCAAATAAAAGAGATTAAAAGACTGACTTAAATTTGAAAGCTCTCAATACATGCTAACAGACGCTGTGGAAGTACAGAACGATCCCATTCATTTCTAAATTCACCAATAATTTGTTCCAGTTCAGCACCTAAACTTATGTTAATTTACAAAATCATTGACTAACTCACCAAGACTTTCAATTACAGGAACAGGCCATGATTCTGTACTTGATTTTACTACTGCCTTAAAACAATTATTTAGCAAGATGACAGATTATTTAGACCATACCTTTTCTACAACATTTTTTAGAACATCCAAATCTAATGTAAGATCTGGCTCTGGTTCAACAACATTACCATTTTCTAATTCACCGTTAATGATCAACGATGAGCTAATAAACCCATTAATAAATCCATTGGTTGAATGCTGAGAATTGGAGGAAGATGGAGACGAACATTCTTTCTCCTCTACTTCAAAAGCCTCTGCTGAATTTATAACTTTAGAGGGCGAAACCTCACTACTATCAACAGAAGATTTTTTCGAAGAACGTTCCCTTTTAGTCCTCTTTGCAGGAGGAATGTCAACAGAAGCATGACCATTCTGTAATGTCTCCAAATTATTGTCGTTGTTTTTCGGAGGTGAAGAAGTGACAGATGGAAGAAGAGTTTGAGCAATATCATCGTTGTTGTTGCTGGATTTTTCTTTTTGTTCTTCGTTTTGTTGGTTCAAACTGTGCTCAGCCTCTTCAATAAGATTACGAGCATCCTTAAATAAATAGAATACTTTCAGTATAAAAATTTCATTTTTTCAATATTCTCAAAATTCATACCTCTAGTTTTTCCTTAAAATCGTCGTTCAATTCCATTTCGAATAATGCCTCTGCCATTTCTACCAACCATCGACCAGTATGTTTAATTTGCAAATCTTCCATTTCAAGGTCCGGATTGTATTCTATTGCATTATCACGAATAAGACGCAAATCATGCATAAATGCTTCTGGGGAATCGTATTTAAACATGTCAATATTAAGCATCTGAAAATATTTAAACGAGTTTATTCATCTAGACGTAAAAGAAAATTTTAAAAAAATAAACAAACCATTTGGCTTAAGCTCATGGGCTCCTTGATAATATCGTAATAATCTGGAACATCAGATTTGTCAACAGGTAGATGAAAACATTTAAAGCGTTGATCACGGATTAACTGACCTGGAAAATTCTAATCAAAGAGAAAAGTAAAGGAAAAAAACTTACGCAACAAATCCCGAAGAAATATACGAAATTCCCTCAACATTTGAGAGTAGATTTTATTCAATTCTTTAGACTCAGCTTTGGTAACACGTCTTACAGGTGGCTGTTGAGAAGGATCTACAAATTCGGCCTTCGGCGGCTCTGGACAATCCTTGGCTAGAATTAGATTTGAAAAATCAAAAAAATATTATAAGTTTTATACATTTAAAACGGAATGGCTGTTCAGTAGCTTGTTTAACAATTGCATCGAAGAAATTTTGAATTGCACTGTAATTAGGTAATAAAATAGGGAAAGCGTGACGAGATCGAAAAAGTTGTTTTACATCATCAGAAAGATACTCATATTCCTTTTGGACTGCTGCAAGTAGAAGAGCAGAATTGGATCCCGTAAAAGCAGACAATGAAGAGATTAACTGGAAAAGTAGTTAAAAGTAGAGGAAACTAGGTTATTATTAGTGGATTTCACAAACCATTTTCCAACTTGGTCTAGGCAGAATCTCTTCCAAAACATCAAAATCAGGCATTGCCAAAACAACAGGTGTTCCTTGACCGGTTGCAAGACGCGCTCTTCTACAAGTCTGTTGAATTTGCTCCTCAGGAGTTCCAAAAATGCCTCCAGAAAATAACTGCTCGCAATTGAGTAAAAATATTGGCAAATGATCAAGTCGAGAAAGAAGAGCTGAGAAAAAAATAGTTCCTTGTCCCATAGAACAAGAGCCATGAAGCAGTAATCGGGCTAAATTTTTATTGGATAATTCCAAATAATGTTAAAATTATACCTGCAGGTACAGAAGATCGAGCCTTTATCGCTAATAGAACTTGTTCCAACTGCTGATCCCTCGTCAAATTATTATTTCCATTCTTGTAAGTATTAAGTTCATCATCATTTCTTCGTTGATAACCAACTGGGATCTTAGAAGTCATTAATTCGCTAATTGTGGGCATAATTAAAGTAAGCAAGCTCGCTTTATTAGAACTATTTATACTTATTAATGTCCCATCTATAAATAGCTAAAATATATTAGTGTTAAAAATAAAGAAAAAACCTCTTCTCGAAGCAGGTAAAATAACTCTTAATGCGTCAACAAAATGTTGACGAGATACTCGTATTTGTGTAGGATCAAGGTGTAATTTTTCTTCACTCAAATAAATATGAGGATAACGTTCTCTCATTGCTATTAGTACAGATTCCGTGCAAAGGGCCTACAATAAAAATTAAATAAAAATATGAATCCCTTTGACCTTCAAATCAGCTCCACAATAACCACTACTTTCTTCTGCCAACCAATCAAGCAATTCAGGAGAAGGTTGACATTCTTCTGGCCACTTGCGAGTGTGGATTTGCAGAATTTGATTACGAGCTGTATAGTCTGGCAGATCGAAACGTAATTCACGGTCAAAACGACCAGGGCGGCGTAAAGCTGGGTCGATTGAGTCAAGACGATTAGTTGCACCAATAACAATGACCTTAACGGAATAATTTTTAATAAAATATTCTAGTAATTAAAGGAAAATATTGCGTAAAAAGGGAAAATAAAAAATATAAACCTCTCCACGCGAATCAATTCCATCCATAAGGGCCAAAAGTGTTGAGACGATCGATGAATGAATTTGATCCTGACGTGAAGAACGAACCGGTGCAAGTCCATCAATCTCATCAAAGAAAATTATTGAAGGTCTCATTCTGTAAGCTTGATCGAATAGAAGTCGCAGTTGCCGTTCTGACTCGCCAACCTTTTGGAAAAATGATAATCGAAAAAAATCTTAAGATTTACCCATTTGCTCAAACAATCAGCACCCTTTCGCATGAAAAATGCAACACGTTTTCGCATAGCAGAGGAAGAAATGTTTGTACCTTCAGTTGAACTATTTGCTCCTCCACAAAACCTGCTACATTCATTAGCTAGAGCACGAGCCACTAATGTTTTCCCAGTACCTAAAAATTAAAAATTTTTGTTTCTAAAAATTAAAAGAAAACCAGGTGGTCCATAAAAGAGAACTCCTTTCGGAGCTTGAATGTTGAAATGTTCAAAAACATGTGGATAAAGCATTGGGAAAAGGCACATTTCTTTAAGTTGTTGAATATGACGACTTAAACAAGTGAATTTAAATTTTGTAAATTAAAAACCTAAGTCCACCAATTTGCTCAAAGCCTACATCATGGTCAATGCTCATAGGGTCAATATCAGCACAACTTGAGCGATTAGCTTTACGACGTACATTCTCCTGCGCCATGGCAAGAATTGAACAAGTTTTTGCTTCTTTTTCTTTAAAAAATGAAAACAGAGTCATCATTAGCTGCCTATTTTGTTTTAGTATCTTGTTAAAATGAGTGGTTACAGGGGCTTACTTTGTGTAACGTCAAAGGTTAACTATACCATTTACGTTAATAGGCATCAGCTCACGTCGTCCTTTCATCAAAGATTTAAGTTTACGTTTTTCAAAATTAGCTTCATCGCGTAAATCTTTCGGTAAAGCACGATGACGGGTAGGAAGTTTACCAAGAGGTGCTTCAGCTGTTGTTTCGTTGGAGGATGTAGAGGTAGATGAACCAGTACTGCTTGAACAATGGTCAAGTTTGCGATGGCGATGAGGAACGCCAGGACGAGCTAAATATAAGAAGAAATGATAATAAGAAAAATAAAAAAACATTGGTTTCTCCGAATATCAAGAACAGAATTGAGAGGGAGTCGTTGTAAATGATTAATTTTGTAAGAACTAAGCATTGAATTGTTATGACGAGAAGTTCCAAAAACTTGACGACGCATCCGACGCGATCTGCGCAAAGGACGGTTCTTTGACTTATTATTAGAACGACGTGGATAGCGACGAGATTCCTTCTAAAATTAGGATTAAATCTAAAAAGATAAATAAAACCTCTTCTTCGTCCTCCTCATAATCCATTTCCTCATCTTTAAGTTTATTATTAGTACGGCGTGGGTATTGAGGTTCCTTCTAAAAATTAGATTAAATTATTAAAAAATAAGTAAAACCTCCTCCTCATCATCCTCTTCATAAACCATCTCCTCATTCTTAATTTTATTACTAGAACGGCGCGGATATCGACGAGATTCCTTCTAAAAATTAGATTAAATTATTAAAAAATAAATAAAACCTCCTCATCATCATCCTCTTCATAGACCATTTCCTCACTTTTAAGTTTATTATTAGAACGGCGTGGATACCGACGAGATTCCTTCTAAAATTTAGATAAAGAAAAAGAAAATAATAAAACCTCCTCATCATCCTCTTCATAAACTACTTCTTCATTTTTAAGTTTATTACGAGAACGGCGCGGATAACGACGAGATTCCTTTTAAAATTTGAATTAAAATAGAAAGGATAAATAGGAAAAACCTCTTCCTCATCCTCTTCATAATTCATTTCCTCATCTTCTGTAAACATATGCAAAGGACGTCGCACACGACGTGAACGGCGCAAAGGACGACTCTTTGACGAAAGTTTATTAATAGACCGGCGCGGGTAGCGACGAGATTCCTTCTTAATTTAAAAATAAGACTAAATCTTATAAAAATAAAAACCTCATCTTCCTCTTCTTCAGAATCCATTTCTTCACCTTCTGATGAATCAATTAAGATTCGTTTTCTTTTTGTCATTTAATTCAGTTGCTTAGTTCTTAATTAATTAGATGAAAATTATATGATAAAAGTCGTAATAGTCCTAAAAAGGTAAAAGTAATTTGAATTAATAGCAATTAGGTGAATTTATTTTAACGCAAAAACGTCAACTATGTAGCTTAAAACAAAATTAAGAAAAAACTAAAAAATCCCGGTGGTACGACAATCGGACAACAAGACCATTGGACAGAAGACAATTAGACAGTGCATCATGGTTAAGTGCATAATACCCGAGGATTAGATTTGGATCCTGATGGGGCTGGACCAAAAATAGGTCGATGTACTCCTCCACTTCCGAGTAGATTCAAGCTAGGTTGCCCAAGCCCGAAGCAGGCAGTGGCTAACAAGAACCTACTCAACCATAGACACCAATTGCAAGTGCCAGTGGCTATCAACAACTCTAGTTAGAGAAACACCGCCGACAACTGTGTGCCGACTGATGAATACAACCTAGTACCAGAGGGGCAGCTATCGCGGATCAAAGCTAGGTTGCCCAAGCCCGAAGCAGGCAGTGGCTAGCTTTGCCGCAGATCAGCTAGGCCGCAGATCAAAAAGAAAGGAAGTGACTAGCTGACCGCTGAGGCCAACTAAACTGGACTAAATAGAAGCTTTTATACTATCACGTTATACTCTGAAATTCTCTAAAATTCTCACCTACTATTTCGAAAATATTTTATAGGTACCTATTTAACATCATTTTAAATAATTTAATTATTTATCTATATCATTTTTTAACCTTCTTCAATTTTCACTTTAAAATTTGATATTTATTAAGATTTATAAAAAATATTTTTTATTATGATTAATAGTCAATGCCGGAACAATTTTTATTGATATGTATTTGTTTTTATTTATTTTTTCTTTTCCCACTGATTACGCCAATAAAACAACGACCCATTTTTTCAAGAAAAACAGCATTTTGCGGTGAAGGTTAAAATGAAAGTAAAACTCGGCTAACTGATTGATGTTGTGATGAGAAAACGGAGAGAAATAAAAATATTAGAAAAAGCTAAGATTATTAAAGGATTAAGAATTATTTCCATAAAATTGGCTCTTCTCTTTAAGGCATTTTTGAATTTTTTAATTATTAAAAAAAATAAAATATTTAATTTAAAAATAATAAATATGTAATTATTTTAATTTCAGTATGGTGATATTAATTAAATTCTCTTTATCATCAAGAAATTTCAACTTTTTAATTCTTTCAATTTTTCTCATATTAGGACAAAAAGGTCAAGTTTTTTCAACAGAATATGAAATAGAAAAACAAAATTTTATTCAAAATAATGATGAACAAACCCATAAAATTGAGAACGAAGAAGAAGATTGGTCTTTAAATGCTAGTGCAGAACAATTAGATTCTTTATTAATGTTGGATAGAAAATCAGAATTTATTCAAAAAAATCAAAAAGAAAATTTTAATAAAAAGGAAGAAGAAAAAATAATAGATTTAGATAATGAAGAAGAGAATGAATCTGAAGAGGAGGAAGAAGAAAATGATGTCGATGAAGAGAAAGAAGGGTCTGGTGAAGAAATAAATGAAAATGAAGACATTAAAGGAAATAAGGAAATATTAACAAATAATTTATTATTTGAAGATAAAAATATAGAAAAAGAAGAAGAATTAGTAAAAATATTAAAAATAAATAATAATGAATCAAATAATTTTGAAAATATCCAAAATGAATTAAATAAAACAATTAATGAAGAAAATAATAAAATTGAAATAGAATCAAGTTTAGATAAATTATTAATAAAAAATTTGTTGAATGAACCAAAAGAAGAATATTTAAATATTAGTGTTAATTTGTTAGTAAATAATCAACAAAATAAGGAGAGAGAAGAAAATGAAGAAATAAATAAAACAAAAATAATTAATTTAGATGAAACAACAAAATCATCAGAAACATTATTAGAAAAAACAAGAGAACCAAAAGTAGAAACATTAAATGAAGAAGAAAATTTTTCTAACAAAAAAATTATCAAATCAAAAAATTATGAAGAAAAAAGTAGCAAAGATAATTTAATATATGAAGAAACTGCTTATAATAATTTAAATATAATAAATGAAACAATAGAAATAACAGATGGAATAAGCATAGAAACACCAATAGAAATACCAACAATAAAAACAACAGAATCAGAAATAGAAGAGAAAATTCCAGAAACAACAGAATTAATACCAGAAGAGACAATAACAATAGAAAAAACAAGAGAAACAATACCAGAAATATCATCAGAGAAAAAAACAGAAACAATTACAGAAACAACACTAGAAACATTAACAGAAATAACAGAAGAAACAAAATTAAAAACAGAAGAATTATTAGAGAATAAAATAGTAGAAACAACAATTTTAAATAAAATATTAAATAATAAATCTGAAAAAGAAATTTTTGAAAATGAAGCAAAAAACAACGAAAATAATTTATCTAAAAATATTATAATTGAAAATGAATTAAAATTAAATAAAAATCAATTAAAAATTAAAAATAAATCAGAAATAATTAATAATACATTTAAATTAATAAAAGAAAATAAAAAAGATGAAAAACAAATTATTAAAAATTATAAACATAATGGACAAAATCGTTGGAAAGATGATTATGAAGAAATAATAAATTTTAAAAATGAAGGAAAAAGGCAAAATAGAATTATTGAAATGATTAATAGACAAAAAAGTGAGTTTTTAAAAATAAATAAAATTTATTCAAAAATTAAAAAGATGAAGGAATTGTTGTTGAAAGTTGTCAACCAAAATTAGATTTTGTATTTCTTCTTGATTCTAATAATGATAATATTTCTATTGATAAATTATATATTGAACATGTACGTTGGGCTATATCTTTAATGGAATCACTTCCTTTAGAAAATGTAAATTAATTAATTTAAAAATTTTTTTTATAATATTAAAAAAAAAAAGGATGCTGTACGTGTAGCAGCTGCAAAATATTTGGGATTTCCTTTAATTGAATTTTCTATGGGTCAAGATATTCGACAAAAATTACAATTTCAACAAACATTTAAAACTGGGTATTTTTAAATAAATATTTTAGAATTAAAATATTTAAAAAAAGATATGCTCTACGTAAAGCAGAATCAGAGTTATTTAGGCCAGATAGAGTAACACGTAAAGATTCATCAAAGGTTAACTTAATATTTTTTTAATATATTTAAAAAATATTTTTAAATTAAAGGTTATTATTATTTTTACAAACAATCCAAATATTTTTAATGAAATTATATTTGAACAAAAACTAAATGAAATAAAAGATTTCAAAATATTTATTGCCTCAATTATTGATATTAAAACAAATAATTCTAAAATTATTGATGAAAATAATATTTTTAGGTAATTTTATTTTATTTAAAATTAAATAGAAAAATATAAATAATTTAACTTTTAATAATTAAAATAAAATATTTTTTATACTTTTTAATATTTAAAAAGCCAAAAAGAATTACCACATCTTCGTGAAGCAATTTTAACAGAAGCAGAACGTGCTAGAGCATGTTCTAGAATTGGAGATGAAGCATTTAATGGGCAAAGACGTAACGGGCCATCTCCAAATCAAAATATTAGTAAAATAATTAATGGTGGGGCTTTTGCTTTAGCAGAAAATAGAGAACGTTTAAATAATAATATTGGAGAATCAAATGATAATAATTTTGTTTCTGAAGCATTTTTGGAACAAAGACGTATTGAAGCAGCAGAAATGTTGGGAATGGATGAAGAAGAAAACGAAGAAATAAATAAAAATGAAAAAGAAGAAAAAATTGAAGGAAAAACTATTGAGGGTTATTTATTTATTTTTTTTTAATTTTTTATAAAATATTTTGTAGTAAAAGATGAAAGTAAACAAATTGAAGAATTTAATAAAAAGTTTACAAATTCAAAAGAAGAAGTAAATATTTTTAATTTATTTAAAAAAATATTTATTTATTTTAAAGCAAAATATAACAATTGATGGAGAACAAACTTTATTATTTAATAATGCTGCATCTTTTAAAATACCTTCTTTAATAAATATTGACGAATTAGATGTTTTCGATCCATTAGAAAATTCAAGACCAAAAATTCAAATTAGAAGGCCATTAACTGAAATTACTTTAAATTCTTTTACAACAACAATTTCAACTTCTCGACATCGACCTTTATTAGGTAATTAAATATTTTGAGAGGATTTAAATTAATTAAATAAAGGTTTATCATCATTAACTAAAAAATCTTTTACAACACAAAAATATATTCAACCAACAACTAAAAATATTATTATTATTAACAATACAACTAGATTGCCAAGAACATTTCCAGTTAAAGTTGAATTACCTGCTGCAATTGCTAAACGTTTAAGACCTACACCTTCAATTGAATTTTTCTCTGAATTTAATAATAAAGGTGAACAACAAAATCAAAAGAAACAATTATTAAAAACAAATTCAATGTTAGAAATGATTAATAAAATTAAAAAAATTAATAGAGAAGAAGCTGAAAAAAGTCCCCATGCCGAAATAAATCATTTACAATTAAAATATAATTTTAGGTAATTGTTGTGAATTTTGAGAGATTTTTAATTTAT
>ABLG01001246.1:0-49168 GCA_000172435.1 Meloidogyne hapla | reverse complement strand
CCCCTTTCTGGAGGGGAATTATTATGGAGGGGGTAATTATTTGAGATTATTTTATATAGGCTAATTACCCCTATTTTTTGAGGAGGTAATTATTGTTTCAACCCCTTTCTGGAGGGGAAATTATTATGGAGGGGGTAATTATTTGAGATTATTTTATATAGGCTAATTACCCCTATTTTTTGAGGAGGTAATTATTGTTTCAACCCCTTTCTGGAGGGGAAATTATTATGGAGGGGGTAATTATTTGAGATTATTTTATATAGGCTAATTACCCCTATTTTTTGAGGAGGTAATTATTGTTTCAACCCCTTTCTGGAGGGGAAATTATTATGGAGGGGGTAATTATTTGAGATTATTTTATATAGGCTAATTACCCCTATTTTTTGAGGAGGTAATTATTGTGTTCAACCCCTTTCTGGAGGGGAAATTATTATGGAGGAGGTAATTATTTGAGATTATTTTATATAGGCTAATTACCCCTATTTTTTGAGGAGGTAATTATTGTTTCAACCCCTTTCTGGAGGGGAAATTATATATGGAGGGGGTAATTATTTGAGATTATTTTATATAGGCTCAATTACCCCTATTTTTTGAGGAGGTAATTATTGTTTCAAACCCCTTTCTGGAGGGGAAATTATTATGGAGGGGGTAATTATTTGAGATTATTTTATATAGGCTAATTACCCCTATTTTTTGAGGAGGTAATTATTGTTTCAACGCCCTTTCTGGAGGGGAAATTATTATGGAGGGGGTAATTATTTGAGATTATTTTATATAGGCTAATTACCCCTATTTTTTGAGGAGGTAATTATTGTTTCAACCCCTTTCTGGAGGGGAAATTATTATGGAGGGGGGTAATTATTTGAGATTATTTTATATAGGCTAATTACCCCTATTTTTTGAGGAGGTAATTATTGTTTCAACCCCTTTCTGGAGGGGAAATTATTATGGAGGGGGTAATTATTTGAGAGAGGGTAATTATTTCAGCATCTACGGTAGATAGAAAATTAACTTCTATATACCTATAAAGGTTAACATTAATAAGCCAAAATTACCTACAATAATTTATAAAGATGGTCGGGATTGGGCACCAAGTTATGGCCAAAACTAGTAATTAGGCCAGAAGCCAGGTTTTTTGGCCATAACTTACTTTAAATCTGCCAATCCTGATCATACTTATACCAGATTCTAACTAATTTTAATCTTTGTTTGAAAAAAAAACTATAAATTTTTTTATAATTAACCAAGTTATGGCCGTTTGTCCGCAAGTTTCTGGTCCGCAGATTTTATCGCCATTATAAACGCACTTAATAGTTTTGTTGTAGAATGTTTTTTGTAAAATGCCTTTAGAATGTTAAGTTAGTGTGACCTTCGAAATATTGTTCAACTCCAAACATCTTCGCTTCCTTTTTAAACGGTATACAGTAATCGGTAATAAAAGTTTGGAGTCCTGGTTGATTAAATTTTTGAATTTCGCAATAAAATTTTAAAATTATTGCCAATCAATTCTTGCCATTCGTTATATAGAATTGCTTATACAATCGACTTAAATCGACTCCTTTTCTCTCTAACCCACTCACTCTCTACACAAACGATAAAACCCCCTCATTCTTCCCTCATTCTTAGACGACTCCCTCCGCATTTTAAAACTTACTTTCGTTATTTAATAAAATCAAGGATTCTAGAGAATGTCAAAAGTCATCATGCCTTGATTTGATTTTGCGTTTCTAATGTTTTCTAGATTCCGGTTAAAAACCAATTCAATATTAAAACCCAAGCCTAATTCAAATAATAAAATTTTTGTCAAAAATTATTTTTTGTTTATCAATTTTTATATGAATTGTTCCATAAGTTTAAGAGAAAATTTGAAAAAATGAATTCCATAAAAATGATGATTTTATTGCAAATTATTCTTGTTCTAATTTGCGAGGTTGAACTTATGTTTAACTTCTGGAATACAAGTAAGGAAGAACCCAGTGAAAAGAAAAATCAACCTGGGGAAGAAAAGTCAGGTACGGTCTAATTTTAAATAATGATACTTTAAATATTTTGTGCCTGTGTATAAAATTTTTGTCTTTTTTCTTGAATCTGCCCTCGTATCTTAACTCAATTATAACTAATTTTCATTAATTAGCAGGCGATGATAATACCACGAATGAAAAGACGCAAGAACAAATTTCTCTTTCTAAACCTAAAGAACTTAAACTTTTACCATCAGATCGCGCACCTTATCGTAAACATAAAACGGATGGTTCTTATATTAGCTCTGGACATGGCAGTGGTATTTTATTTTTAGACATGAAAAAACCTCTCCTGGTTTTAGTTTAGTCCTATTTTTATACCTTGGTTTTCGGTTTTGATTTGTAGTCAAATACCATTGATTTTTGGTGATTTTTAAAATCAATAATTTTCTGAAATTATCGGTTTTTCGTTAATGAAAATTTCAATTAAGAATTTAAAATTTCTAACAGAAAACTCTATTATATTTTTGGATTATCAGTATAAATGGAAGTAGATAAATTAAATATTTGATTTAAATAAAAATTAATTTTATAATTAGAAAGCAGCGCAAGCAAGCTTGGAGGAAAGAACAAGAAACCATTAAACTGAAGTAGATAGATGAAAGGAACATGAAAAAAGAATTATGATTATATTTCCAGTTTTTTAGGTCTTTTTAGGTCTGTTATGAATCCATAGAACAGTTAAAGCTCGTTATAGACCTACTGGGTTATACCTAACTCGTTTATACTCCCATCTAGCGGCCGATCCCGACTGAAGGTTTTCCTCCTAAATATAAACGGATATACCCACAATACAGTTATACCCCCATTTATCAGCCAGTCCCTTGAGGGGGCTATAACCAGCTTCAACTGTATTGAACATTAATATTTTTAAAGTGGATTGCTAAAAATAGGAAATGTTTATATTTTCTACCATTTATTATTTCAAATATCATTTTCAAATTAGAGCTTTATTTAAATTTTTGGTAATATTTTTAAGATTTTTCCATCTAACTTAAAAGCTCTAATTTCATTATCTTTAACTTTTTCGTTCAATTTAGTTTAGATGAAAGAATCCGATATTGTTGACCCTCGGATTCATTCCCTCGCTTTAAATAAAAGTTTTTAAAAAATTTTGTAAAATTTATTTTAAATCTTGGAAAGTAAACACGATACAGGGCAAAATAAGGTCCAATTGTTAATAATCAGAAGAAAAAATTTTGACAATTTGCTTTGAAAATTCAGTAATTCATTCTATTAGTATGCTTCCCTTCGAGTAATGCACGAATACACGGCCATATACAACATTGTTCTCGTTGTTGAACAGAACTTGATTGCTCCTCAATTTGTTTGTTGAGCAATTCTGTCTTGGCCTTAAATTAGATTTATTTAAGCTCGGTTGATTCTGACATTTTTGAAGTTTACTCGACCGATTTTCGAGGGAAAGGGTTCTGTCCTCCATTGGAAAAACAAAAAAATCAAAATGATTCATTTAAATGTTATTCCCCATCCAGGAGCTAGATATGTCTCTAGTTCTATCCACTAAGATTGTTGGAACCTAGGAATCAGAATCCTACTGCACCGTAAAAGTCAGCGCCTCAAAAGTCGCATCACCCCGAGAACAGGGGGAATAAATTAGAACCCGGGGCGACATTAATAACTGGTCTTGGACCTTCCAAGAGCTAGACATATCTTTATTTCTATCCAATAAGATTGTTGGACCTGGGAAATCTTCGGATATCAGGATCCGATAACCCTGATACCCACAACCATGTCTGTCATGACAGCCTTCCAAAAACAGGGGGAATAAAATAATACCAGAACACGTGGGCAACAGTTAATAACGTGTCTTGGACCCTAACATTATTTTAAATTTGTGAAGTGAGCATATAACTACTGTACATACAGAATTCATAGCATTAATAATACGAAGATCAAAATCATCATGTTGTTGTTTTCCAAAGAGAGGCAGGTTTAAATCGTTACTGAATTAAAATAAAAAATATTTTTATAGAAAAGATTTTTTTTTGGTTTACGATTCAATTAAATAGCGAAGATATATCCGATATCGGTGGTTAATTGTACCATTAGTAGAAGTATTTGGATAAAGATATGTAATAAATAGAAATTGTTTGTACATGTCAGTGACCTTAATAAAATAAACAGTTATTCTGATATAATGTCAAACTTGAGCCAAACGATCGCGGCCACCGTAGTGACCTTATATCCGTTTCTATTTTTGGGAATATACCCAAGGTACGGCAGCTTTTTATCCGTTATACGGAGTATTCATTATAACGGGAGTAGACATTATATACCCTTATATTCGAAGTAACCCTATATCCGAAGTGCCATTATATCCAAAGTAGTCCTAAATCCGAAGTGGCCTTTATATCCCGTGGATTCCTCAATCCCCGCTCCCTCAAAAAGTTATTTACCATAACACTTTGTTGAACTTTTTTCAAAATTTGTCCAACGTTTGGACGTTGCTGATTATTTGAAAAATTCTGTTGCTGCTCATCAGCAGTGTGTAAAAGTTCAAATTCAATACGCCAAGGGTAATCTCCAGGCTCCTAAATTTTTGTATTTTTGTGTTATGGTAATTCTGATTTTTGTATTTTTACTTTTCTGATTTTTGTATTTACTGTAATTTGACTGTTATGATTTAACGGTTTTTAATGATTATTGTATTGTAAGGCCGGCGAAGTTTCCTCCCAGCCTAGTTAATAATAGCAAAAATGAAAGATGGTTGAGCGGATAACATCCCTGCATTGGAGAGCTCTCTGGTTCAATCCCATCCAATCTTTTGCTATTTTCTGGGATGGGTTCGGCCGCTTTACTGTATTTTTATAACCATTATTTTTGTAATTTTACAATTCTGATTTTTGTATTATATATTCTTTTGTATTTTTATATAAATATTAATTTTGTATTTTTAATTCTGATTTCTATATTAAAATTTAAATAAATTCACCATCTGTACAGCCATAATCTGAGCTAATGATGAAAATATTTGTTGAGACGAAAGACGGCATAAAATAATAAAAGAAAAAACTGCCATTTCATTATCAATTTTTGTAACATATGAAGCAAAAAATCTTTCAAAAATGCGTATATCCGATTCTATTGGGCAATTGAAGCCAGCTATTTAAAAAAATTTTTTTATAAATACAGTAGACTGGCCTACTGGAAATAAGGTCCTTAAGTATATAAGTCAGTCGATTGGCTAGTCTCACAAAGGTATAAGGTCATTGGCTAATGTGCCCCTCTGTGTCCGGTCCCGACAGTTTTTCAAAATATTTCATAAGTCAGCACCGGATATAAGACCACTTCTTATTAATTCCTACAAATGACCGGTCCCTTTGAGACTAATTAAACTTACAATATTCTAATTTTGTTATTAATCTAAAATCCTTTGGACAAACAAGAAGTTGCATTTTGATAAAATGGACCGAAGTTTGTGATTGCTGAGGGGCAGTATCAATGTTGCTATTCACGTTAATGATAGGATAGCTATAAATCAGGATTTTTGTATTTTTTGTTATTTTTGTATTTTAATAACTCCGATTTTTGTATTTTTAAGATTTTTGTATTTTTTTGTATCTTTTGGAATTTTTGTATTTTAATAACTCCAATTTTTGTATATTTAAGTTTTTTTATTTTCTGTTATTTTTGTATTTTAATAACTCCGATTTTTGTATTTTTAAGTTTTTTGTATTTTTTGTATTCTAATTAAATAATTTAATAAACCACCTAGGAAATGTAACAGTCAAAATTCCTTGTTGCGGTGACCAGTGGAACTCTTTAACCGGCAGGTTTAATTTACCACGTTCCCCACGTCGTTGCATTTCAGCTACAGCTAACTCAAAAAAGGGAAGCAGGCGAGACAACAAATATTGGCCCTGGAGGAATTGTTCTAATGGTGGGATAGGGTGTTGTTCTGAGGGGTCTGAAAGACAAAAAAAATTTCAGCTTATTCTGATTTTCATTTTTCTGATTTTTTATTTACTATCAAGTCTTTGACTCATTGCACGTTCTAGCGCTCGACTGTCCAAAAGGATAGGGGCGCGTCGTTGTTGTCTACGTAGTTCCAATTCTTCTTGTTGAAGCTGTGATTTTACTTGATGCTCTTCACCAAGATCTGTTCTTTTGTGGTCAATGCTTTTGATGGGACTGTGTCCAGTAGAAGAATGATCAGTAAAACTGTTGGGGAAAAGCAAACTATATTTAATTAGGTATACTAAGATTTTTTAAATAATAATAGTAGAAAATGAAAACGGAGACGAACAGTATATGTCTATAATTTATAAATAGAAAATCAAGAAATTGTTTTTTTTGGTGTAATCAAATCAACCACAAAGGCTTTTAGGCACTTACATGTGGAGGGGGAGTGTTAAGGATTTACATATACTATAGGGTGTGTATAGGTTGCTTGGTTTACAAGCAAGCCGATTGCCTCCCCACTCAAGGCGTGCCACCTGTGTAAGTGCTATACAGGGACTACACTAAACCGGCCACCAGCTGCCACCAGGCATCGAACCTGAGTCTCCCGAAAAGTGCAAGTCGGGTGTTAAAAACTACAGTTGTGTAGGCAGTGGTGTTTATAATAGTTAAGTATATTATGATTTTGAACCTACCCTCCAGCACTAGCCGGATTCATCAACATCGATGTGTTAGAAGCCAAACTTGTTGAAGTAATTTTCTTTTGAGAGTGAAATTGAGAAGATAATTGATCAATCGAGGATAATTCTGTTGTATCCGTTGTTCTCATTAAATGACTATTTGGTTCAGTAGTTATTTCGTTGCCAGAATCTTCTGTTTCTAGTTCGTCCTCTTCTTCTAGGGTTACTACTTCAGCTGCAGGGTTGTTTGTTTGATTCTTAAGAAATGTGAAATTATAACAGTATACTGTATATTAAGAGCTCGAAGTGTAAATTAACCCATGGGTAATTAACTTGCTGGAAAGAGGTACTTAATAGTTGGGAGGGGTAATTATTCGAGTGAGGACAACAAAGAGTAAATACAGTAATCCAAAGAAACAGAGGTTGAATAAGACTCAGGCATTGAAATTGTCATAATCTTTTGAATCAGAAATCGAATCTTGTGTTATTTAATGTAATTATAACCCAAGGGAATGGACAATGGGTTACGGTATAACCATGGTGGAGAAAATAAGAACGGACACCAAAATTAAAAAATAAGGAAAAAAGGGGCAAAAGATCAGGAAAGGGGCAAAACCTGTATAAATGAGGTAATGGAACCACAGAACTTGACAGAAAATTATCAGGTTTGAGACTACAGGGCTACAAGTTTAAGGTTAATTAACCCTGTGGTTAATTATTATAATTTTTTTTAATAATTTTACAGAATTAAATAAACCACCTTATTAATTTCAATTTTGTTTCTTTTAAATAACCGATTTTCTTGTTTATTTAATAAAATTTTTCTTTTAATATATTTTTTACTTGTATTAATTTTCCTTTGTATTTTTTTATTTTTATTTTTTAATTCTTCCACTATTTTACTTACCCTCTGCATTTTTGATTGATTGTTAGGTGTTATACTAAATGAAGAATGACGCCTTTTTCCTCCACTATTTCCTTCTTCTTCGTTTAAAAAATATTCTTTTCCATCATCTTCATTAATTATAACATTTTTATTTTGTCCAACAATTTCTATTTCTTCAGCAATAGGTTGTTGGATCTGTTGGGGGCGACGTATTTGGCGGGAGAAAAATTCGCGTGCACTCATTGTGGAAGTCTGGGGGATTAATAATTATTATTTTATGATTATTTTTTGGATAGAAATTTAAAAAATTAAAACAAATAAGATTGGGACTGGACAAAGGTTTTAAACAAAAATTTCCAAAAAAGGTGGTCATTGTCTATACAAAGGATCGTTTTGTTCTGATTCTCGAAAATCAGGAAATGATTTTTTATTTTTTTGTCGGCACGATCCCTGGTCTACCTGTCGCCATCTAACATACCTTACAAACTTCCTTAAACTTTCTTCCTTCGTATTTAATTAATTCAATCAAAGGATCCATTAGGTTATGCTTATAATGGTAGGAGTGACCCAAAGGAAAGATTACTGTATGTAAGTAAGTTTATGGGGTAAGTTGTAGGATACGGGGTAAACTGATAAGTGACAATCTGTGTTTTTAGCCTATCTCAAAGGTAGTCCTTATTAATGTCCTTATGACCCTTGGCTTAGGTTAATCAAATTTTCGATCCAAATCTATAGGTTTTAGTCAAATACCGGTTTTGTTTTTTAGAATTTTTTTGAAAAATCACCCCATAAATGAGGGTTGGACAAAATAGGACCGCAAAATAAAATGAGAAAAATATGAAATAAAATATATTTTTCATTGAAAATGGGATAAAATGTCATCTAAATAAAAATGTAAAAAAGTGGTTACTTCCCCTCGTGATTTTTCTATAAGATTATTTTTGTTTCATTTTCCCACATAAATATAACCCTCAGACCAAAGAATAACACAAATAAATGAAAAGAGAGAAGAAAAAAATTTTTTAATAAAAACCCTCACTTGTTGTTGTCTATTATGTAATTGTTGTTGTTTCCCTCCTCCTATCCTTCCAATACCCACATTTTGAGGCGGAACAGATAGAGGACGTTTTGCCATACCTCCAAGTGAGGATGGGGGAAGGGGTAAAGCTGCTGTGTCTGAATGGGGAGAATTTGGGATTGTGTTGCCATTGTTGTTTGAGGATGTTGTATTTGACAGTAAAAAATTGCTAGAGCCTTGTAAATATAATTGGGATGATTGTTGTTGTTGAAATTGAGAAGCTATTTGGTTGGAAAACTGAAAAAAAAATAAAAATAAAAATTTGTACGGTTATATAGGACAATGGGTGCCATTATAACGGATAAGCATTTATTTCGGGAAAATATGTTCGAGGAAAACGAGTTCTAGGACAGTCATAGGGTTATTTATAACTAAAAACGACATGCTTTGTCGATTATAAGGGCACCTTAAATTATTTTTAAATTAATTTAAAAATTGCAAAAATATTTTTTTCGACAATTTCTATTATTTTTTTAATTTTAAAAATAAATAATAATTTTAATTTAATTAATATTAATTTTTTATTTAATTTTCCACCTGTTGCTGTGTCGTCAATTTGTTATTATTAGTATTTCCATCATTTCCAAAATTTAAACGATAAGGATTGTTCATTGTAGTTGATAGGAATAATGCCAAAATAATTTTAAAAAATTTAAAAAAAAAATTAAAAAATTAGAGAAAAATTAAAGGATAAGATAAATCCATGAAAATTTAAATTTTAAAAATAAAATATTTTATTTTTTGCTTAAAAAATTAAAAATATCGAAAAAAAAATTCTAAAATATCATATAAAAAGAATTAGAATTAAAAAAGGAATTATTTTTTAAAAATAATCACAAATTAGAGAAATTAAAAATTAAAAACAATTAAATAAGAAAATACAAAAGAAAAACATAAAAGATTAGATTTTGGTACAAAACATTAATTAATACAAAAATAAGAAAATACAAAATTAATTAAAGGTACTGTAACATACGTGTCGATAATTGCTTGAAGAAAGCCTGTAAATTTTGATTTTAAATTATTTGAAAAAATACATGTGTTTTGTTTAATAATTAAACTAATTCTGATAAAAAATCAGAATTATGCTTGTAAGCAAAAAATAAATAAAACACAAAATAACAAAAACTCTGATTTAGAAATGCATTAAATTCTGATTTAACGAGCTTTTTAGAAATACAAAAGAATTCTGGTTTAATAAAACAGAAAGAGTTTGTTTTTAATTTTTGTATTTCAAAAATACAGCACGAATTCTGATTTTAGAAATACAAAAATACAATTAATTCCTATCTAATTCTGATTTAAACAAAAACACATTGTAATAAAGAAAAACACATAAAATAAAATATAAAATAAAACCCACACCTTATTCTTCTGAAGAGCCTTGCGCAACTGAAGTTTCACCTTCTTCATCACTACCAATTTGTAATTGAAAAGAACGCCAAAAATCAGAAAGGGTAACACCTCGATAATTAATATCTAAAATTATTCAGAAAATTATTTTGAAAATTTAAAAAAAAATTTTTTTAAAGAAAATGACCAGCACTAGCACCAGCAGAACAGTCACGAACTGCTACTTGGTTATCTTGTAAAAGAAGAAATTCCATAGCAATAAGAGGACCATAAGAGAGACGAATACAATACTCATCAACGGGTGTGAGGTGAAACTATAATAAATTTTGTATTTTCTTTCAAATCAGAATTTTGTATTTTATTAGTACTGTAATATGTATTTTATTTTAAATCAGAATTTATGGAATAACTAGTGCTTGTATTTTTGTAAAATAAAAACTTAGTATTTTTGTAAATCAGAATTTGTGTTTTACAATAATTTTAATTAATCAAAATCGGTTTGTTTTTTGTATTATTCTAAATCAGAATTTTGTATTTTATTAAGCCAGAATTTTGTCGATAATAAAAGAATATTATTTTTAAGTTTATTTTAATTTTTGTATTTTTAAATCAGAATTTTGTATTTTTTTAAATTTATTCACCAGCATTTCAGCAGGAAAGTTCGCTTCAGTCCCAAGCACTTGAGAAGAAATTTTAGTCGAACGCATTTGAGTTCTCACAAATTGATGTATTATACTCAAAGAACGATGAGAATTAACAAGATAATTGACTAGCCAAACTTTGAATTTTTTTATAATTTTGTTAAATTTTTTTTAAAAATCACCAAGATCCCGGTCCTTTTTAAACCGTTCAACTAAAAGATTACTGACAAGAACGTGCGGATTCCAACGTCTAAATTAAATAGAATTATTTTTGAATTTTTAAAAATTTAAAAAAAATTATTTTTGAAAATTTTTAAAATTTTCAGTTTCTAAGCCCGACGCCCCAGGGTTTCGGTCTTGGTGTTTAGTTTTTGGGGAATATTTAAAAATCAATCAAGTTCCGAAGGATGGCTTAATAATTAAGAAATTACTGTAATAAAGGAGAAGGATTTTGTAAAATAAGACGAGATTTCTGTGAAAATACATAAAAAATCTGTGTAAATTTAAGGTAAAAAATTAATAGTGCTTCACTGTGATAACAGTAACTACGGAAATTAATTTTTTTAAATTCCAATTTAAATGGACATAATTTATAGAATGGGCTTATTCTAGAGAAAATACGGTAATTATTTTAGATTTTTTTAATTTTCATCAAGACCAGCAAATTTTACTATGTAAATGAAAATATTTTCGCCTTAAAACGCTCTTGGACAGGGTACACCCCGATGTAACGCAGGGCTAATGTACCGCAGAGCTATAACTTCTTTCAAAATTATCGAGCCCGGGACGCCCTGGTATGGTTCGATGCATCTCGTCAAGGTGAATCGAACCCATACCAGGGCGTCCCGGGTTCGATAATTTTGAAGGAAGTTATATCTCTGCGGTACATTGGGCTCGCGGTACTTTGGCCTGCTCCCCTTGGACAAATTATTTTTTAATCACCGTTTGGGAACATGCCCATTTTGTCTGTTTGTTATAGGTGCTTGTCCAAAACATAAAGAATAATTGCCTGTCATACTCTTCCAACTCCAACGCCAATAAAGTATAAATAATAAATCGCGTTGTTCACCCCCATAGGCTAAGACAAGTTTGTGGTAAGTGAAAGCACGGACCTGAAAAAAGGAAAGTTAGAGAAGTCCAAGAAAAAGGAAAAAAATTTTTATTTTTTAATTTTGTTGATTTTCCATTTTTCATTGATTGATATTCGAATCAAAAAATTTTTTTTCTTTGATATGTAATATCAGACAATAGATTTGGACTATACTCCTTGAGTATAACATTTTAGTTGATTAGACATCAACTAAACAAGTTTTTTTAAATTTGTTCTTAAAAATTTTTTTTTATTTTGTGCTAAACGAGCTCCCGTCTTCCGCCGATTCCAGTCCTTTTGGAGCCTCTGAATATACCGTATATCTGTCCTTTTTCAAAAAACCTAACTAGGTACATGAATATGTAAATACATTTTTTCTTTTTGCAGTATTACGTCAAATTTTCATAAAACCAAGAAATATTATTTTTCCAAAAAATTAGATAGAATCTTAATGTTTTATGATAATTAGCTTGCCGAAGTGTTCGGCCAGCTAAATGTATAATAATTACTTGAATATCAAAGAAAAAAATATTTCGTTGATGTCAAAATGTCAAAAATTTAATGAAATTTCAATCGATTGAACTTTTTTAAAATTGATTGGAATCAAATTATTTTATGATAATTAGCTTGCCGAAGTGTTCGGCCAGCTAAATGTATAATAATTACTTGAATATCAAAGAAAAAAATATTTCGTTGATGTCAAAATGTCAAAAATTTAATGAAATTTCAATCGATTGAACTTTTTTAAAATTGATTGGAATCAAATTATTTTATGATAATTAGCTTGCCCAAGTGTTCGGCAAGCTAAATCTATAAGAATTTTCTAGAAAATCAAAAAAAAAGTTTTTTGACAAACAAAATTTTTTTTAATTTTTTGACGCAAAAAAAAATATTTATGAAGGACTATTTTGATAAATTTATAAATAATTTTTAGAAAAATATTAATTAAGCTTAAAACCTTTAAATCGATTATTTCTAACCAAATAAAGTACACATTTAATTAATTTTTAATTTTTACTCACACTGCAATAATTTTTGTAATAAGAATTGTAAGCCTCCTCAAATCGTTTAACAGGTGTGTAAATATGGCAATAATTGAGTAAACGGTCCTCAATGGTGTGTGCAATGACATTGCTTTGGGAAGGCATATCTCTTGGGCGTTGACTGCCGATGGTTAAGACCCAAGTGTGAGGCTGAAATTTTGGGGAAATTTTTAAAAATTTTTCTAAAAATTTTTTTTATCTTCAAAAATCAAAAAAAGCACTTTTTGTTTGTCTGCTTCAACCTCCTCCTCTGTACGATCAAAATCTTGAACCAATGGTGGGTTAATGAAGGTACACTCCAATTGACTAAAATAAGTTTAAAAAATTTTATTTGTAATATTAAAAAAATTTTTCTTTTTTTAATAAAAAATAAGCATCATTCATAAAAAATTAAAAATCGATAATTTAAGAATATTAATTAATTTTAAAATTTTCCCCAATAGTATAGGTTTACGGTAAGTTAACTTAAACATTCGAGGAAAATTCGTTCGAGGGAAAATAAAAAATTAAATTTTTCTACCTACTCCCCTCAGGTAGATTCAATCGAATATTACATTGCTGCAAATTTTCAAAAAAATCCCCGGCATCCACATTATATTTATTAAGTACAGAAGAAACGCTTCAAAATAAAAAATATAAAAAATTTAAGTAAAAAAAACTGACTCAATTAATTTCAACAAATAACCACCCACATAGGGTTCAGTGCTAACAGACTCATAACGAATGCCTTAAAAATAGGCAGAAAATTTTTAAATTTATTAAAAAATTTTTTTTTGATTTTTAAAAAATAATTTTTAGCACCTCTAGCATCCAACTCCTCACAAATACGCAAAAACAACAAACGATCATCAATTGCAGCAACTGCTGCTTGTAAATGACGGTGAGTGCCTATCCAAGAGGTTGAAGGAGTTGAAGCTTCTTCAGTGGTAATTTTCTGAAAATTATTACGGAAAATATTACTTTATTTAAAAAAATCCGGAATACACTTAATTTCTGATATTTCATAAATGTTTTAAAAAGAAAATAATAACTTTCCGGAAATAAAAAAGCTTCAGCAAATTAAATTCTGATATTTCCGGAAACATGTTTAAAAAGGAGTAATTTTCCGGAAATAAATTCTGGAAAGTTTTACCAAATAAAGTTCTGATTTTTAAATACCTTTTTTGGCTGTTCCGGAATAAAAATTTTCCGGAAACAATACAAAACATTATGAAATTAAAATTATGATTGTCAGAAACACTGAAATAATTACCGGAAACTATTTATTTTTACAAATAGCCTTTTTTCTGATATTTCCGGAAAAAAAGGACATGTTTTGTTTAAAAAGGACATGTTTCAAAATTATTATTATTATTTTCCAACAAATTATTATTTTCCGGAAAGCAATGATTTTTCCGGAAATAGTATTTAATTATAAAATTCTGATTTCATAATTATTCTTAACTACAATAATAAAACTGTACTTTCCGGAAATTAATTAATAATATCATATTAAATTAAATTCAGGTTTTTTACAAAAGAAAAATAAATCTACTTGTTCACTAGTCACCGCTTCTTCAATTTCATCCATTTCCCCCTCAATATCAATTTCTTCTTTAATAATTCTGGCGCTTTTTGAATCCTTCCCTGTTGTTTCATTCCGCAAATAATCAACACTTTCAGTTGCTTCACGTTTGTTTGGAGCTGGAAAATAGTATTCGGCCATCAGGGCCAAAAAAATTAAAAAATAAATTTAATATTAATAAAATTGGAAAATCAAAGGTATTAAAAAAACATAAAAATGTTTAAAAAAATACAAAAAATAAATAATAAAAATAAAATTTATTCTCTCAACAAATTCTTTAAAATCCTAAAAATAAAAATAAAGGGAAAGAGGTCTCAATAAACTCAGAGCCAGGACAGGATTTTCAGGATCATTTTGTTCAGAATCCTAGTCCTTTGATAAAACCCGGATGTTCAGGATTTCTAGGGTTTTAAGGATTTAATACATTAAAGACCTGTCCTGGTCATATTACAGCAAAAAATATCCTAAAACAGGCTCAGGGTTTTTAAAAAATCTTAACTCTAAAAAATACAATGTTTAGACAGTCAACAGAGAAATAATTATAAGCCTATCTAAAAAAGATAGACGAGATCTATAAAATGATTTAATCAGTTGCTGAAGAGATCTACCCCAAAAAATAAATCATAAGAAAAATTGGGGGACTTAAAGGTGAGGAGAGCCCAAAAATAAAATTTTTTTAAATTAATTTTTAAAATTATAAAAAAAAATAATTATTTATTTTCATTTTTCCCTTTACGATAACGTTGAAAAAATTCAGAAAGTCTCTGATTATGAAGATTCCGTTGAGTGTTGCTTTTTGAAGAGGTAGATTGTGCTGCAGAGGCAGAGATTGATGAGGCGGCATATAAACGAGGTAAAGGAGCTGACCGGATTATCTGTTAAAAATATTCGAGAATAAATAAAAAATAAACTAATCAAGGAAAACAATAAAGGAAATCAGTGACCAAAAAAACACCCAAAGGACTTCAAAATCGAAAAAAAATATTAGAACTTTTCTTTTAAACATTCAAATAGGATTAAAATAAGGATGGATTTATTCCAAAAAAAATTTTAAAAAAATCATAAATATTTGGACATTGTAAAGATATTGAACCCTTCCCAATCGGAACAATTATAAAAACTTTGAGATTAGAAATTTTAGAAAACAGACATTTTGGAGGAAAAAATTATTTTAATGTTACGAAAGATGCTCCCAGTTTGGAGAAAGATTTAAATATTTAAAAAATAAATTTGATTTAAAAAAAGATTAAATCTACCTGATCCGCATCAAGATCAAGCATAGTTAACCGACCCTCAGCAGATGAGAACAAATGGAATTGGATTTTAACTCCAGTCTGGTCATCAGGCATAAAAGCAATTATCTAATAGAGAAAAATAATTAAAATTTAATTTTTAAATTAAAAATTTATTTTTTTTTAAATTTATTTTAAATCCTTTTAAATTTACCAAATAAAATTGGTCTTCTCTAATAAATTGAAAAATATTTCTATCTTTTGGAATTGTTGTTAATTTATTTGCGAGAGGTAAAGCTTGATTATCGTTGAGTTTACGGACCTTTAAAAAATTTTTGAAATTTTAAAAAATTTTTTTAATCACTTGAAGCCCAACAATAGCTCTTTGCAAGCGCTCCATTAGTATTAGAATTCGTAAACGATCCAATAAATGTACAATAATTTTAATTGAAGGATTGGTTGCGTTTAATTGCTTTTCTAATTCATTAATCTCGTCTCGACGGCCTGAAAAAATTTTTTTTTAATTTTTATAGATTCTGGTTTAATTAAATTGAAAGAAAAATAATAAAAAATTAAAAAAAATATATTAAAATTCACCCAAAGCCTCAACGCGACAATTAACAGTACCAAAGAATGTATTTGCAGAGATAATCAACGTCTCCGCGGGTAGACATTCTTCTGTTAAAATCAGTGGACATGTGAGAGACAATAAACATTGGCCAGACTGTAATTAATTAAAAAAGAATTATAATTAAAATTAAAAGAAAAAACGTAAACTTAAAATAAATACAAAAATCAGAAACGTGAAAATACAAAAAAAATAAATAAAGGAAATCAGAATCTTAAAAAATACAAGTCATAATCTTAAAATAAACACAAAAAATCATAAACTTAAAGAATACAAAAGTCGGAAACTTAAATACAAAAGTCAAACTTAAAATAAATACAAAAATAGTAAACTTAAAAAATAAATAAGAAACTTAAAAAATACAAAAATCAGAATCATAAAGAATACAAAAATCAGAATCCTAAAGAATACAAAAATCAGAAACTTAAAAAATAAAAAAATCAGAGACTTAAAATAAATAAATTTACTCACATGAGTTATTTTTGCTTGTTTTGGTTGCGCTTGCTCTAGTATACGTTGTGTTTGTAATAAACGTTCACGACACCGGAAAAGGATTGTTTCATTGAGTAAACGTTGAAGAGAAAAACTAAAAATAAATAAAAATTGTTTAAAAATTTCTTTTCTATTTTTTAATTTTTCACCTTTGGTCAAGTTTAGGCAGCTCTGGGCCAGCAGGATGGTGTTTGACTCTCAACGTGCTGTGAGGATCAGTTTTATCTCCATATATATTAAAACGATAATGATGGATTTGTCTTAAACAAAAATAATTTTTTTTTAAAATTTCAAATTTATTCACTTTTTGCTTCTAAAGTGTTTCTGTTGACTTTGTTGTTGTTGAACACCTCCTAACCAATAAGCAATAACTAATTTACATTCTTTTGTATTATACTCCTCAACACGGATATAAAGAGAAGATATTTTAGCTATTAAAGTTGCTTGACAATAAAGAACGTCCAACTGAAGTGAACGACAGAAAGTGTGTAAGAGGTTGTATGCATCAAATAAAGGCTGAAAAATTATTAAAATATTTTTTTTTGAATTTTTTTAATTTTTAAGTTTTTTTTAAATTTTTTTCACTTAAAATTTTGCACCTTTTCACCATTATCTAGTCTTTCTTGAACCATTTGGTGAAGAAAATTGACCTAAAAATAAATTTAAATATTAAAAAAAATTTTTTTTAATTACTTGAAGAGGATGAACTAAACGCTGCCCTTGCCCAACCTCTGCATTTGTTACAAGAATTTTAATATTTAAAAGACACCATTTGGTTGTTTGCATATCATCACCAAGTCGTGTTAAAACAATTTCAAATTCATTTGGTACAGTTAAAGTAACCTTTAATAAAAAATAAAAATACAAAAATAAAAAATCAGAATTAATAAAAGAAAACACGAAAAAAAATTTTTAAAAATACAAAAATAAAAATTTAAAACCTAAAAATACAAAAATCCAAATTTAAAGAAAAAAATAAAAAATCAGAATTTAAATTAAAATACAAAAATCTAAAACTTAAGTTAATACAAAAATCATAATCTTAAGAAACACAAAACAAACACAAAAATCAGAATTTAAAAATACAAAAATTAAAACTTACCATTCCATTTTTAATGCTAATTTGCTCTATACGCGGTGACAGTTGCCTTGAGCTTTGTGCCAAATGAAATTCCAAAACTCTGTTAAGCTCACGCAGTGTTAATCGTTGCTCACGGCCGGCCAATGGAGGAGTTGAGACGAAGCGATCCTTTAAATTAAAAAAAAATTTTTTTTAATTTTTTAATGCCTTAATATTTTGAGGAAGTCGCGGATAAGTGCCCAACGTTAGAACATCAACAGCTTGAGGAACATGAAAAACAGACAATCTAAAAAATGATAAATTAAAAGATAATTTGATAAAATAAATTTTTAATTTTACCTAGCATTAGGCAATTCATTTCTTGCAATTTCTACAAGTTTGTCTGCCGTCTCAACATAACGAGCTGCCTGTTCATCCAACAAAAAACGTCTAAAAATTGGAAAAAAAAAATATTTTTTAATTAAAAAATATTTTTAAAAATCAAAAGACGAACATAGAAGAAAGAGGTTCAAATTTTCGATTAGTTTTGAGCCATCGTACAATAGCCAGAAGACGAACAAAAATGAGGCGAGTGGAATGGGCAAACTATAAAAATTAATTTTAAATGAATTTTAACAATTTAAAAAATCAGAGAAAAATTTAAAAAATTAAAAAAAAATATTTAAAATTTAAAAAAATTTTTTTTCCGATTTAATAGACAAAAAACAGCTCAAAATCAACCCAAAAAAATTAAAAACACCTGAACAACAGTAATTGTACGATTAATTGTTCGATCTTGATCTTTTTTCTTTGCATTAAGCTCCGATATAATTTGCAATTCGTGTAAAGTCTGATGAATTGCAAAATCAAGGAGTAGAGCCAAAGAAACGGTTGGTGGACCACATTGAGGTGGGACGGCAGGTAAAAGAGCCTTAAAAACAAAATGTATTAAACTTTTCAGAAAAAACATGTTTGTAATAAAAATACAAAAAAGATTGTATTTTTACGAAAATAAAACATTGTATTTTTTAAACATTTACATAAAAATTTATTTACCATCAAAACAAACTTTTTGTATTACTAAAATAAACTTGTTCATTTAATAAATAAATAAGTTTTGTATTTTATAAAACAGCATGTTTTTGAAAATGTAAAAACAAGTTTATCTAAAAAATACAAAAACAATTGTTATATAAAACATAAATGTTTTATATAAAGTTTTAAAAAACAAACTTGTTTTTAATTTTAAAAAAACAAGTTTTGTAATCGTAAAAACATTCCTCTCTGATAGAAAAATAAACTTGTTCATTTTATAAAAACACAAGTTTTATAAACGTATTTTCGCAAAGTTTGTTTCATTTCATAAAATTAAGTTAAATAAAACATTGTATTTTTACCTTCAAATTTTGCGAACTTGAAGCAATAGAAGTAACAGATTTAGCAACCGGTTCATTATTGACAGGATTAGTTGAAGTCATAGAATTTGTTTGGCCAACATTTTGAGCTGGATTGAGCTAAAAACAATTTATTTGAGAAAATAAAATTAATTAAAACACCTTCATTTGTTCCATAATCATTTGATGTTGAGCTGGGGATTGTGAAGGAATTTGTGTTGAAGAAGACATAAAATCAATTTAAAAATATTATAATTGCCTTGAAATGCATAAAATAATTTTAAAAATTTTAAATTAAAATAAAATAATATAAAAAACGAATAAAATCGATTAAATTCAAAAAAATCTATTTCTAAAAATTTTTTTTAATGAAGTGAAAAAGGAAAGGAAAAAAAGAAAAAATAAAGTTAAAAATAATTTGTTCAAATTTCGTTATCCCTGCATTGAAGAACCAGGAGTTGGATCAGCAAAAGTATCCAAGGTTGAAGAAGAAAGTAACCGGGAACGTTGTTCTTGAATTGCCTGCCTCCGAGAATCTGTAAGAAAAATAATGTTTAAGAGAATGTTTTAATACAAAAATGTGTTTTAGTGTTTTAATAAATTACAAATTTGTTTTAATAAAATAAACTTGTTTATAATTTACAAAACAAACTTGTTCGTAACTTAGAAACACATGTTTGCTTATAATAAATAAATAAACTTGTTCGTAACTTAAAAACACAAGTTTGTTTATCATAAAGATAAACTTGTTTGTCATTCATAAAATACATGTTTGTTTGTAAAAAAACTTGCTTTAATTCAACTAATAAACAAAAACTTGTTTCTCAAACTTAAGTTTTATTCGAACAAGTTTTATTTTTTGTATTTTTATAATTCACAAAACAAACTTGTTCAGAACTTAGAAACACACGTTTGTTTATAATTAATAAATAATCGTAACATAAAAACACAAGTTCGTAAAAACAAACTTGTTTTTAATTAATAAAACACATGTTCGTTTTTCATAAAAATAAACTTGTTTTAATTTAACTAATAAATAAAAACTTGTTTTTCAAGCTTAAGTTTTGTTCGAACAAGTTGTATTTTTTGTATTTTTATAATTCACAAAACAAACTTGTTCAGAACTTAGAAACACACGTTTGTTTATAATTAATAAATAAACTTGTTCGTAACATAAAAACACAAGTTCGTAAAAACAAACTTGTTTTTAATTAATAAAACACATGTTCGTTTTTCATAAAAATAAACTTGTTTTAATTTAACTAATAAATAAAAACTTGTTTTTCAAGCTTAAGTTTTGTTCGAACAAGTTGTATTTTTTTGTAATTTTAAGTTTTATACAATCAAAAAACACACATTGTATCAATTGTGTTTGCGACTGTTCAGTTTGTATATAACTACCCGCATAAAACAACCCAATAACTATAGCTAGCAATGTAGCAGAAAAAAGAGCAACACGAATGTCTTGATGCCTATCTTCAGTTCTAGGATCATCTTTACAGTGGAGGACATCGTGCCATAAACTCATTGTGTCGTTCATCTAATAATTTAAAAAATTAATTTTTTTAAATTTAAAAAGAATAAAAAAACGAAAACATTAAAAATACAAGTCAACACAAAGAGAGATTTTTTTTGTTTCTAAAATAAACATTGTACAAAGTTTTAGTTTAATAAAAACAAGTTTGTAAAAGAAAACTTGTTTATGTTTGATAAAATCAAAATACATTTTCTCTCGTGTTATTCAACATAAAACAAACTTGTTTGTGTTTCATAAAATAAAACTTGTTTATAATTCAACTTTTTTGTGTTTCATAAAAATAAACTTGTATTAATAAAAACACAAGGTTATTTTTATTTTGTTTTTTAAGTTTGTTCTGGAAAAGTTTGAAGAAAGTTTGTTTTGAAAACACAAAACTCATGTTTTGTATTTGTTTTTCAAACTTTAATTCAAACAAGTAAAAACATTAAAAAATACAAAAATATTAAAAAATACAAAAACATACCATCGCCTCAACGTCAACACAAAAATCAATGTTTGGCGCTGTATAAACTTTCCAATAAAAATCAAAAAGAGAATCAAATTGTTTTGAACAGTGATTACAAACAAAAGGGGGGTCTTCTTCTTTTGTTTGGGTTAAAATGTTTTTGTTGTTTTTCTGATTATTTTTGTGAATCAAAGTTGCATTAGAAATACAGTCACGCCAAGTATTTAATAAATTTGAGAAAGTCGACTGAAAAATTAAAACAAGTTTATTTTATTAATTTTATAGGGGGAAATCCAACAGTTTTATTATCAAGGTCAAAAGTAGCCGTTCCATGAGCCAAGTCGCCATGAATTATAAGACAGGCTAAAAATTATTTTTTTTTAATTATTGGGTATTTAAAGATTTTTATTTAATTTTTCAAGATAAAAAATCAAAATTTACATCCACATCTAGCCTTCTCCCAAATTTGTTTTCCAAGTGAAAAAGACATGAGATGAGCGTAACTGACAACATAATTTTCTGAAAAAAATTAAAAAAATTTTTTTTTAATTTTTTCCAAAAGTTAATAACCGTAAATAACAGTTGTACAGGTTCTATTGTTGGCAGACAAAATGTCCTAAAAATTAAAAAATTTAATAAAAAAAATTAAAAAATAAACCAAATGTTGACTTCTATATTCTTCCTCTCTTAATTGGGCATATTGAATGTAACAACTGATACAGACTTGAGGGGGTGCCTAAATAATATTTAAACATAAAAATAGTTAAATTTAGAGAGGGATTGATTTAACGAAGACTAAATTATAAAAATGAAACTAGCGGTGCAATCAGCAATTTTGGTACCTGCAGGTTATTCTAAGGCCGAATGTTTTAGTCCGTGACTTATTTGATTGAAGATTTCCCATTACGGATGCTGTGTATGCCATTTTTGCACAGAATTCCACAAGTTTTATTTTTTTCCAAGTTGAGTAATTCGATAGATGTCATCTGCAAACAACTGTTCAGGTAGATGTGAAGTTAGAATGTTAGAGGCTCACAATCATCTGCCCACGCAGATACATCAACAAAGAGCTAGGACAACCTACAAGTACCAAAATTTTTTGATTAAAGCGAGGATCTCTAGGAAGGTTGTAATCAAGAACCGCAACTTATTTAAAGAAAAATAAAAAAGTTAACCGAATTCTCCACAGCACATTTTGCCATTTGTGCTTGTTTGTTGGCGAGCCTCTATAATTTAAAAAATCGAAATGTTTCTAAAAATCTTTAATTAAACCTTCAAATCCTCTCTACAGGCAAAATTGAGGTCCCAATCCTGATCTAGGCCAAATCCAAAATTTGAAGAATAAATAACAAAAAGTGAGAATATTCGCAATAAAGTTGATGAAAATGAAGAAAATTGTGGTTGTTTAAAAGAATTGTCCATTTTAACTAAAAAATTTTTAAGAAAATTGAGAAATGAAAATTAAATTCAAAAAATCAATTTAAGGTCTATTTGAGTCAGAGAAATTCAAAAATTTTAAATTTTTTAACTAAAAAATATTTTGACACTTTAAAATCAAATTAAACAATCCTAACTTTCAAAAATCCCCTTAAGCACTCTAAAAATCAAATGGGGGGACTCCGGACTTCCCCCCGTTCCAAAAATTTCATTAGTAGTATATAGTGACCACCTTTAAAACAAAACTTAAGCAGTTTTGCAAATATAAAGAGTAAAAATATTTAAAATAAATCTGATGAGGAGCAAAACAAGCATACATGAATAAGAGAAAGCAGACGCCATTAATTTTTCACAGTGCTCCATTTAGTCGCGAGCCACTTATTCGCAAAGAGAATGTTAGTCTTCGCTTTTTTATCAACTTAAAAATCAAAAATAAAAAATCCCATTCAATTAAAAAACGAAGGGGGGATTCCGGACTCCCCCCGTTCCAAAAATTTCAGTACCGGAGTTTTATAACAAAAATACAGGGGGGAATAAATTTAAAACAAAAAATATTAAAAATAAATTAGATGAGAAGTAAAAGGCAGAAGAGAAAGGAGAGACAATATTTAGAAAATTCAAAAGGCCAAAATCCCATTACGGTCAAATGTAAAAATGCCCAAAATTCTAGGATAAGGTGTCCTCGATCTCGGGAATCAAAAAGAATCTTAAAAGATTAATTTCGAAAACCCCAAAATTTTTTCGAAATTTCGGGACAACTCTGCTTGGAACACAAAATTTTTAACATTAAAAGTATTTAAAAAATTAAATTTATTTTTAAAAAAAAAATAAAAAAATTTTTTAATTTTATTCAACCAAAAAGATATTGAAAAACTATTTTTCTAAAATAATCAATTTAATTCAATCAATTCCTTTATATTTAAGTACATTCTCCTTTGCAACAAAGCCCTGTGTAGTATAATCTCTGACTGTTTTAAAGTGCCTTATTTGGTTGCTAAAATTAAAAAAAAAATATTTTTTTTTAATTTTTTAAATAATTTTCATACTTAAAAGTCCATTTAGATGATCCACTCTGACGAGTGTATTGCTCAACATAAGCGCGGAATTTGTCGTGTCTGAAGAATAACAAATCGAATTGAACATCCATTGAAGGTAAACAAAGAATTCTGAAGAAAAAGGAAAATTAGAGTATGGAAAATAAACTTGAATATTAAAGAGAAAAATAGAGGGAAAAATAAACTTGAATTATTAAGATTACAAACTTAAATTTAAAAATTAAAAAAGTAAGCTTGAAAATAAACTTGCATTTTAGGGGGAAAAATAAACTTGACTTTATAAAAAAAAGAAACTTGATTTATTATTACAAACTTAAGGTTTCTAGAGGGAAAAATAAACTTGAATATTTAAATAAATAAACTTGATTTATTAAGATTACAAACTTAACTTTTCTGAAAAAATAAACTTGAATTATTAAGATTACAAACTAAAGTTTCTGAAAGGAAAAATAAACTTGAATTATTAAAATAAATAAACTTGAATTATTAAGATTACAAACTTAAGTATTCTGAGAAAAAAAAACAGTCATTTAATTAAATAAAAACCCACCCAACAGGTATAATAAATCCAATAAATTTAAGCGCACTTTTGCCAGAGCTCCACATCAATTGAAATTGTGTTTTTGTTGGATCCTGTCCAAGAGATTCGCGACGTTTAAAAAATCGCATATAAAATAAGGGTGGTGTTGGGCGCATTTTTTCTTTAGAATTTTCTAGAAAATTTAATTTTTTAAAATTAAAGAGAAAAAATATTAATAAAATAAAAAATAGGAAAAATGGCAAATTAAAAATACCATTTAAAAAACCTAAAAAAAAAATTTTTTTTAATATTTAAATAAGATTTTCAAAATAAAAAAAACAATAAAAAAGTCAAACAATAAATTTATAATTTAATTATATTTCATAGCATCCCTTATAAGCGAACGAGTCAATTGATCAATAGATGGAGCAGTGGACCTTCCCAAGGCTTTAGCTACAAATAATAATGTTATTTTTTTGATTATACTTTGGATAAAAATTTTAAAGTTTTAAAATAAATTTTGTCAACATAAATTATTTTAACATTAATTATTTAAATTTATTTTATTTATTTATTAATACTTACCTAAAAGGACGTCTGACGGATATTCACCTCCATATGATTGGACCTTGAAAATTAAAAATTAATTTAAAAAATTACAAAAAATTTTTAGCCAAGACATTTAAAAAAATTTTAAATAAATTTTTGCTCATTTTAGAGCATTTTCCAAGAAATTAAAAAATTTGGAAAAAACTGTAAAAATTTTTTTTTCAAATCAAATAAATTTTTTGAAGCCAAAAAATTAAAAAAAAATTAAAAATTCACAACCTCCGCCCATTTTTCACCATTCTCTCTTTTAAAGTCTTCAGCAAATAAATTTTTATAAATCATAGCAGCACTAGCACGGGCGAGAAGATAAGAATAATATTCTGAATTTAAATAAATTTAATTTTCAGAATTTTAAATAAAAAAACTTACTTGCCCCATAAGTGACTAGATGAGAAATTCTGAAAGAATTAAAAATTAATTTAAAAATCAGAATTTACGAAATCGGAATTACAAACTTAAGACTTGAAGGATGGAAATCAGAATTGTAATTATAAACCTAAAAATCAGAAATTACAAATCAGAATTTAAAAGAGCAAACTTGAAAGATAAAAATAAATATTATTAAATCAAAGATTTCTTAAAAAATCAGAATTTATAAATTAAAACTTTAAATCAGAAAAACTTTAAAAGCTTAAAAAATTAAAACTTGAAAGAGCAGAATTACAAACTTGAATCTAGAAAAATATTAAGCCAGAATTGCAAACTTGGAAAGTCAGAATCGCAAACTTAAGTTATAAAAATAAACTTGAAAGATAAAAAATAAAAACAGAATTAAAAAAGAAAGAATTTAAAAATGGTAAAATCAGAATTACAAACCTAAAAAGACGAAAACTCAAAATTACAAGAAAATCAGAATTTAAGAAAAATCTTAGAATCAGAAACACAAACTTTAAAAAAATCAGAATTTACCTGTGATGATAAGCATAATCAGAATTAACACTAAAATATGGGAGCGCTTCCTTACTCAATTCTACAAAAAGTTCAGTTGTAGTAATTTTTCCTTGCGCAATATCTTCCGCATGCTCCCCATGCATTTCTAAGTCGACAAGAGCGTAAATTGCCTTTAAAAAATATTTTAAATTTAATTTTTTATTTAATAAACCTGTTGTATATTTTTCACTGCAGGAAATACTTTTTGGCGTTTAATAAGGTCTACAACTAAATCATCGTCCAAAGCACGACCAGATTTTGTGCGACAAATTTTTTGGAAAATCTAAAAAAATATACCTATTAATTTTTTAATTTTAAATAAACCTTTGGATCATTAAAAAAGCATTCCATTAAATGTGATGGAACTTCAGCAAAATCGGTAGGGCAACGAGTGCCTGAAAATTAAAAAATATTACTAGAAAAGTTTTAGAAAAATTTTTATGTCTTGCGGACATTTGCGGATAAAAAATTTTTTTAAAGACATGGCAATGGACAAAAAAATGGTAGTTTGCTCCAATTTCGAAAAGTTTCGGTTTTGTTTGCAAAAACTTGCAGACATTTTTAATATTAAATTTTAAAAATAACCAGCAACATGTTGAAAAACAGTCCTTCCCAAAATTGTGTGCATTGCATGGCCCATTTCATGAAAAAAATTTTCTGCTTCATCGGGAAACATTTCAACCTAAAATTTAAAAAAATAGAAAATAAATAAAATTTTGAAAATTATTTTTAGATCAATCAAAAATTCTTACGTGTTCTATTAATTCATAAGTTGGAATAGTTGACTTTAGATGTATTCCACAGACAAGAGAGCCTTTGAGACTCAGAGATAAAACAACAATAGGTGTTTGAAATTCGCCATTTTGGAGCTTAAAAAATTTTTTTTTTAATTTAATAAAAAAAAGAATAAAAAAATTAAAAAAATTTTTTTTTAATTTTTAAAAAATTTTAATAATTAAAAAAAAATTTTTTTTTTCAAAACAACCTGTTTGGAACAACGAACAGTAAAATGACAGTCGCCTTGAAGCTTAGAAGCGCGTTCGTCTATATCAATAAAAATAACTCCAAGAAATGTTTTGCTGCTATTTTCGTCTTCTCGAAAAACTTTCTGAATTTAAAAAAAAATTTAAAGCAAAAAAAAATTTAAAAAAACCAATTTTATCACATTTCCCAACCAACATTCGCCAGGTTCTGGATTTGATACCTCAAAACTAATTCCATAAAGTTTTTGAACAATAGATTCAAATCCTTCAAGCATAGTGCCAAAATGAAAGTATTCATTGATTGGAGGAATTTCATTTTCAATTGATCGCATAAGTTCACGGCGACGCAACTGTGAAGGGTAAAAAAGAATGTTTTAATTAAAAAAAATATTTTCCGGAAAAATATTTTGTTCGAATAAAATTTTCCGGAAAAACATCTTTCTTAAATAAAGTTCAGAAAAAGTTTCCGGAAAAACATTTTGTTAAAAAAAAAGTTAATGCGTTTTCCGGAAAACACAAAACAAAAAAAAAAGAAAATATATATCAAAACATTATCCGGAAAAAAAATTATTTTAAATTAACCGTAGTAGCAAATTCTATATCAGCATACCCAACTAATGGTCTTTTCAGAGTCAACAAAGGATATGAAACGTTGGGATAAGTAATCTCAAGAATGTCGTCTAAGTCATAAACGATTTGAGTAGAAAAGCCCTTTAAAATAAAATAATTATGTTCAAAATTCTGCATAAAACATTCACATAAGAAATTATCCGGAAAAGTTTTCCGGAAAACATTTCAAATAAAAGTTTTCGAGAAAAATTTTCCGGAAAAAGTTTATTGAAATAAAATTTCTAAGAAAAAGTTTTCCGGAAAAACATAAAAAATTCCGGAAAGGGAATTTTTTAAACATTCTCAATAAAACAATTTCCGGAAAACATTTTTAAATAAACATTTTAAGAAAAAGTTTTCCGGAAAAAACAAAAATACTTTCCGGAATAACAGGAAAGTCCTTAAATGTTTTTAAAATAAATATTTTCCGTAAAACATTTTCCTATAAATATTTTCAAAAAACCTCAATTGTATTTTTAAGGAATTTATGAACATTTCCATAAGTGCAAAGAATTGAATTAATTTGTGCACGGTGTGCAAATGTAGGAAAGCCTGTCATTTGAGCAATTTGATGTCTAGCAGAGATTAAGCGTTTCAAAAATAATTCCTAAAAAAATTTTTTTTTAATTTCTTGAATTAAAAAAAAATTAAAAAAAAATTTTTTTTTGAAAAAAGAATTTATTTTTTTTAATTCAAAAAAATTTTTTTTTAATTTTTTAAAAATTTTTTAATCAAAAAAATTAATTAAAACCTGTTCCTCATTATGTTGATAAAATTTTTCAAAAGTAAATTTTCTAATTTTTCTATCATCGTGCTGACTAAATGGCCCTTCTAGTAATTCTCGTCCTCTAAGATTTGAGGGAAGAATTTTTCTGTCATCATCAGATAATGGAACGGGGCGATCTGTTCCAGCAACAAAACGAGTTCCAGCGTCAAAAATTTCATCAGAGAGTTGGACAAAGTGTTGGCGCTGAAAATAATTAATTTTAGAAAATTTTTAGAAAATTCGGAAATTATAAAGATTTGAATTATAATTTTTGCGGACAAATTTTGCGGATTTTTTTTCATTTAAGAAATTTTTCTCATGATAACACACATTTTAAAAGCTAAAAAATATTTTGAGAATAAATATGCAAAAAAATGACCTCAAAAATGACACTATCCCGAATTTTTAAAAAATTAGAAAAATATTTAAAAATTAGTTCCAAACGTCAGAATCCGATAAAAGCACTCCAGACAGCTCAAACTCATGCAATAGCATATTAGCAGTCCTTAAACTAATCGGGTCCAGTCGTGCAGCTTCTGTCTCGAGAGAGCGCTTCAATGCAAAATATAATTCCTAAAAAATTAATTTTTTATAAAAAAATAAAATTAATTTACAGGTGTTGTATTCAAAGTCTCAACAAGGCAAGTAAAAAATCGCATGCTCTCCTCTGCAGCTTTAGTGTATTTGGGGTCAGAGTGCATGCAACGAACACATTCAGACTAAATTTTAAAAATTAATTAAATAAATAAAAAAATTATTTATGAATTATTTCTCGTCAAAAATTTTATTTTAACGTCAAATTAAATTCAAAAATTGAAAAAAAAAATAAAAAAGAAAATTTAGAAAAATTCAAAAAAATTCAGAAAAAAATTTAGAAAATCAAACCGTCCGCAAATTTAGAAAATAATAAAAAATTATTAATCCTAAAATTTTTTCGTTTCAACGTTAAATTAGATTAGAAAGAATACGAAAAATCGAAAATTTATTAAATAAATTCTTAAAAATTTTTTTATTAAATTAAAAGAACCAAATCTGCCGCAGTGCAAATTTCATTAGAAAGATCATCAACCAGTTGAACTGTGGTGCATTTCTAAAAAATTAAAAATTCAAGGAGTGGAGCCAAAATTGAAATTTAATTAGACCTTACTTATATTTTTGAAATAAATTTTTAACGTAAAAGAAAAATAAGAAACGGGCAAGGCTAGCATGAATCACAAAATTTAAAAAAAAATTGTCAAAATAAAATTTTGACAATTTTTTGATTTTTAATTATTTTTGGACTTTTATTCCTCAAATTATTGTTTAATTTTCTTTTGATGAATTTTATCAAATTAAGGAGTTTGATAAAAATAAAAAGCTGGGGACCAGGTCAATTAATAGTCCTATAATCAAAAAAAATTAATTCAAAAAAACCTTAGGATCAGCAGCCCGTTCTTCAATTCCATCCACAATTTCACGCACCAACTCAACAGAACGTGCATGTACAGCTTTGGTAAGTAAGTCAAAACCTTTTGGAGTTTGAAGAAGAAAGTTGCCAAAGAGCCCTTCGATTGCTGGCTTTTCAGTGCTAGTTGAAGCTTTTGTTAACAACAAGCGAAAAGTTCCACGGCGAAAGGCAGCAAATTTTGAAGGGAAGGAAGAAATGTTTTTTAACATTTTTTTGTCAAGTTTTGATTTATCTAAAAAAAATTAAATTAAAAAGAATTTAAATTAAATAAAAAAATAAATTAAATTAAAAAAATATTAAAAAGTTAAATTAAACTACAAAAATGAAAATATAAAAACAAATTTATTACAATTTTATCTATTAAAAAATAATTATTTTTTATGTATTTTCCGGAAAAAAAGTTGTTTTGCAACAAAAATTAAAAAGATCCCGGAAAAATAAAATGTTTCCGGAAAAGTCAGAATTTAATGTATTTTCCGTTTAAAAAACACAGAAAAATAAATATACTACTAAAACACATGTTCTCCAGAAAATGTCAGAATTAAAAATAAACAGTCTCATTTCCGGAAAAAACACAAAAACGAATGAACAACAAAATAAATCAAACAACAGTTGAAGGCATAACTTTTCGCCTTCCTTTAAATAAATCACGAAATGGTGTTTTTGAATCAGTTGGAAGTCTACCAATGCCCAATAATTGTTTAACGCGGGGATGTCTAAGAGCTAATGTTTGCGCTACTGCTGTAAACAAAAGTGTGCACATATAGAGGGATTGGATCTAGAAATAGGGGAAAATTTTAAAAAAAATTTTAAAATAAACCGCCGGCATCTGTGTCAGTACATAAGTTATTCCAATAGAAGCAGCACAAGTAACCCCAGTCATAGTATAAATAAACAATCTTCTGAGTGTTGACTGCATAGGTACAACATACATTAATTTTCCTGACTTAAAAAATTAAAAAAAAATTTTTTTTAATTAAAAAATAAACAAACATAAAGATTTAGAAAAGATAGAGCACAAAATGCTAATGGTAGGATCATGTAGGGATCTGCTTGAGAAAAAGAAGGAACCCACAAGAAGCCAATAAATTTTCCGGAATTGCTAACTATATAAAATAAATTAATTAAAAAAAGACAAAATTATATTAAAAGAATTTATAAATGTGTTTTCCGGAAAAAAATATTTAATGCTTCCGAAAAGATAGTAGAATTTATTTTTCCGGATAATGTTGCAATAAAAATCAGAATTAATTCCGGAAAACACATTTTTAATTAAAACTTATTAAAAAATTTGTATTTTCCGGAAGAATTATTTAAGTGCTTCCGGAAAACAGAAAAGAATTTATTCTCTCCGGAAAATTAATAAAAATCAAAATTAAAAGTATTTTCCGGAAAATAATATTCTAGGAACATTATTTTTAAATTGTTTCCGGAAAAACACATTTTTAATTAAACTTTATTAAAAAATAAAATACAAACGATCAATGCTTGTTCTTAAAGCAATAGCGGTATGCATCCACAAAGGAAATGTACAAATTTTTAAACTTAAAATTCTATGAAGTTGTAATTTGTTTTCTACAGCGTATTGATATTGGGTTTTATAACACTGAAAAAAATAAAATTAATTTTAAAATGTTTTTTATTTATTTAAAGGGAAAGGAAGAAAATAACCACAAAAATTAAATTTTTTAGTTTATTAGCCAGTGACCCCAAAAAAATTTTTTTAAATAATAAAAGGTCTGGAAATGGGAAAATACAATTTTTGGGATTCCTAAATATAAGGAATTAAATTAAAAAATTTATTTCAGAAGGAACCAAGGTCAAAAAAGATTTTTTCTCTCGTTATTCTGAAGAGGGCTTAATCTTAAAATTATCGAAAAAAATAAATAAAAATTCTAATAAAGTTTAATTCTTTTTAATTTCCAAGGAGAGAGGCTTATAGTTAGCCCAATTCACCAAGTAAATGGATTTCCCCCAAAAAGATTTCAAAAAATTTAAAAAATAAACCAATTCTTCAATTTTCTCCAATTTTGTATTTCTTTTCATATTTTCATAATTTGTAAGTTTATCAGGCAAAGCAAGTGTCATTCTACCAGTTTTTGGGTCAACAACTGCTTTTTCTCCATAATGGGCAGCGGCGTCCTTAAAGAAAAAATTTTGGGATATTTTGTCATCAAAAATAAATTTTTCAATTAAATTGGAACAGAAATATTTTTGGGGCATTTAATGGTGTAGAATTCGAATCTGATATTAAATTAGAATTTAAAAATTGTCTAAACTCGTTTAAGACAGAAATTTTGTAAAAATTGAAAATTTGGGAAAAAAGAAAATTCGCTTCTCAACGGAAATATTAACGAAAATCAAATAAAAACGGCCTTGAAATAAAAAGCAAACGTAAGAATCGTGATCAGCGACTCAATTTACTACAAAAAAGTTGTTTTTAAAAAATTAAAATGAAAAATTTTTAAAAGACAAAAAATCCCAAAAATGGTCAGAAACACAAAAAACTTTTATTTTCACCGAAAAAAATTTCTAAAAAATTTTTAAAACTCAAATAAACCTCATAAACTTGTCTTCTAATAAGCTGATTAGCAATCATCCTCTTAGCTACTAATTTTTCAGAAAGCGCAAAAAGAGGAAATGTAAGAAGACGAAGGGCGAGCGCTGCGCCAATTACACCTCCAGTACATTCTAGACAACTGACAGATCCAATAGCTAAATAAAAATAAAATTAGAATTATTTAAAGGTTAAAAAAGAAGAAAAGAATTTTTAAGAAAAAAAATTTTTTTGAGGATTTTAAAGAGAATGGACATTTTGTCCCAATTTTTTTCTTCAATTAAAAGGTCAAAAAAAGAATATCGTTATTTTTGGTATTATTCATAAACGATCGTTTAAATGAGTAGAATGACAAAATTTTTAATTTCGAAAAAACAACAAGGAAATCGAAAAAGGCTAGAAAAAATGTATGCAAAAAAAAGTCCGTAAAAAAATGTCCGCAAAACCCTAACAAAAAAATTACAGCAAAAATGTTCGAAAAAGTTTTAAAAAATGTCCGCAAAAATTAGCGAACAAAAAATTCCTTAAAAAAATCCGCAAAAAAAAAGTGCGCAAAAAATAAAAACTGTCCGCAAAAAATTTCTCAAAAAAAGTCCATAAGAAATCTAAAGAAACCTTGATAAGAATAAACAAATCCTTTAGCCATTATACTATTTTCAGCATAAGCCATTGTATAATGTAAAATTAATTGTGTATAAGAATCGTCGCTTAAATGACGATTTTGCATTAAAATTGGACTTTGAAGCAATTTAAAAGACTTTGACATTTGAAGAGTTTTCATTGAAGAATGACGATAAAACATAATTTTTGAATTAAAAAACAAAATTTTTAAATTGAAATAAACTGGAGAAAATTGAGAAAAAAATTTAGAAAATTAAAAAAAAATTTTTTTTTTAAATAACAAAAGAAACTAAAAATTTATGAAAATAGTGTGGACAAATAAGAGAGACGTTAGACAATTAACTTTTCAATTTTAAGTGTGTCAGTTTGAGTGCCAATTAATTGAGTGTGGACACAGCGGGTCCAGCCCGTTGACGCACGCGTCAAAACTATTTCTTTACTATTTTTTATTTTCTTTCGTTCTCTAACGGCCTCTCTTTCTTTTGCATACTCTTTCTTTTCCAATCCGAGATTAAAACTTTAAAATCCGATATTTCAAAAACTATCCCCATTTTTCAAAAATCTGTTCCCATCATTTCATAGATAAGTGTTTTGAGATTTTATATAAAAAATTCCGTTAATTTTTATATGTTCTAAAAAAAGTTAATATGGCCGTTAATATGGAGTTATAAAATGGTCCTAGTGACTGACCATTTTATAACTTTTCTCTTTCTGACCCTTTTCCTAATATTTATGAAAGTGAGGCATGCGAGAGAGAATGTAAAATAAAGAGAGTAAATAACCGTTTGATTTAAATGTTGGCATAATGTCTAAGGAAAAGAGTTAGCTTATTATGACGCGCGCGTCAACGGGCTGGACCCGCTGTGTGTGGATTTTTAGTTTCCGGTTGAGTGCTGATTTTTGAGTGCAAAACAGTACTTGTGGTATTTAGCTGTGTATTTTTTAATTTTAAGGGGTTTCACGCTCTAGGGTTAAGAGAATTTTTTTGAGATACAGCTCGACGAGAGGAGTCGAACAAACGATTATCATTTGTTCCAATAGTATTATTTCCAAAAAAGAAAAATCATTTATAAGTTAAGCGCAAAATCACTAAATTAGCCAACCGAACGACAATATTGGAAATTTTCGACACTTAAAAAAAATGTTTTCTTTATTTTTTTGTTTAAAGATAGGTCTTATCTACAATATCCCAAATTGGCAAATTGATCGGATGGATACTAAGTAGTGATCGGCGCCGCACCGGATCCGGCCGGATTTTTCCGGATCCGGAATCCGGGTTTTTTCATAATCTCCGGATTAATACCGGACCGGATTATTAGCGCCGGATCCGGTCCGGCTCCAATGCCAAATCCGGAATCCGAATCCGGAAAAATCAATTTTTCCGAACACTAATACTAAGGATCGATAATGCCTTTAGAGTCTGTTGACTCTTTAATTATAATTTTTGTATGTTTTTTGCATGTTTAATAAATACAAAAAGACAACAAATCTATTTATCAAAATCGGGGGAATAAAAGTCGCTTATATAAAATAAATCAGAGGGTCAAGAATATCGACTTCCTTAGAATAAAATTAAAATATGTGAAAGATAATATATCTATTTATTCTAGTTTATCACTTTTTTATAAACATCTCTCATCAGATCAATCTCTCTCATCTTTTCAATTTTTCTTCTCTTTCTGAACAAAATTAAGCATCCATTGACGCTTGTACTTGTGACTAGCTCTTGTAGCGTTAGCTTCAGCAACCTTCTCCATTGAACCATTCTTTGGGCAATACAAGTCGAATGTTTTACTTTTGTTGTAATGCTCGAAAAATTTTTTGTCCGAGGCTTCTACAAAGCCTGTGGAATTACAATTGAAGCTTTCGTTTGTTCTGACGCAAGAGTGCAATTGATGATTAATTCCAAAATCGGGAGCTGTTTTTGTTTAATTTTTAAAATTATTGTAAATTTAGTCTAAAAAATTGACTTTCGTTTGCTTAGAAGCCCTTATCTTTGAATTTGCGGTATGGAGACTCATAACTTGAGATAATCAGGTCAATATCTCAAGGTTACTCCCCATGATATAAGTACACAAATTAACTTAACCGGGATTTATCCGCCATAATAACATCAGGTATTCCGTCAACTCTCGATATAATGACCCCTCAGTTTAACAACCACCTCGAAATAACGAACTTTTTTTTTGTTCCCTTGAATAAGATGAACTTTTCGGTTTTAACGAACTTTTCTGGTCCCTTCAGGTCTGTTATTGAGAGTAGGTAATCGGACAAGGTGGTCTTATAACGAGAATCAGCTTATAATCACTTACAAATTTTGCAGTCCAAATTTGTAATGGTTTGATTAAATCCATGAAGTGCCAATGTCCCAATGACCAAAACAGAAATCGTTTTAGGGCACCAGCAATTCTTATCATCGTCATCAAAATCTGGAGCACTTATTGGTGCAGGAGCTGGAGCATGTTCTAACAATCTTCGATTCATTCTGATGGAAGAGCTTAACTTTTTTACTTTTCTGTTTTTAAATGTATTATAGTTCTAAAGGTCTAAAAATCTTTTTTACTTGTTGATAACTCCCAATTTAAAAATCTCGGTAAAGAACTTTGCTCCGAAGAGGTCTTAGTATAAATTCCATCCAACTCATTTGCTATTTCAGGGTGGTTGCGCATCACCTTTACCTTTACCAGAACTCCCCAAAGACCCCAATATATTTAAAAGTATTTAGAGGTTGAAATTTCTCTTTAGATAATCTTTGTTTTTATTTTTTAAATATAAATTTTTTTTAAAATAACCTCTCCTGCAAGGAAGATTGAAGATTGAAATCCACCTCTTAAAATAATTAATTAGGCCCTTGTCCACTTTACCCTTACCAATACCTTCCTCCTCGTCCTTACACACTTCCTCACATTTTTCTTCATATTTTTCTTCAATTTTCGATTTATTCTCAAATTTATCAAACATTTTCTTTTGTTTTTCTTCAGTCAGTCCTTGTAAAACAGAAAATCTATTTGCCGGATCAACTTTGATTTTCTTTCCCTTTCCTTTGTTTCCCCGTTTTTGATAGCTTTTTTCATTACCAAACATTTTTCGATTTCCATAGAAAGGAATATTTGAGTATTCTACACCACTAGAAGGTTCATACGATGCTGGAGCCATTTCCCCAACATTTGACGATTGAATTGGAACAACAACATTTGTTGGCAAACCTGCTCCTTTAACATAATTTTAGTTTTTCGGCTCAGGATTTACAAGCAACCTAGAATTTTGCCTCTGTTTAAGTGCCATACATGGACTACAATAAACCGGTCAAAATCTGCCCCCAGGCAACGAACCTCTTTTATTTCGACATGTTAACTGCAAGTCGGTAATCTTAACCATCACACCCCGGGCAAACAAATGTCTCACAACGAGTTAAATAAAAGTCCCGTATTTTCATACCTTCAAGCATCGTAGTGACAAGGTCCAGCAATAAAACAAAAAATATTTTTAAATTCATTGAGAAAAAAATTTTTTTTAATTAAAAAGAAAATGAAATTATTGTGAAGATAAAACCTTTTAAATAAGACTAGTCAATTAATAATTATTATGAAAAATTTTCCTTTTTTCACATGGGAAAAATTTAATTGCACTCTACAAGGGAATGGTATAGTTGCACTCATAAAGGCAAAGAAAAAGGATTTTTTTTTATTTTTTTTTATTTTTTTTTTTTCAAAATATCGAACGGGATTTATTTATTAAAATCACATGAACATTTGTCGTTTCAAATTTCTAAATTTAAATGCCTTATGATAAAGCCCTTATGATTGAGAAATTCTCTTTGATTTAAATTGCTCAAAAAGCGCATATGAAAAGTGCAGTGAAAAAATTGAGCGAAATTTAAGGAAAGGTTTTAGAATCTGTTAAACTCTGCCAGTTTGGTGGAATTTTTTACAAGAAAAATTTTCCATTTTCAAAACCCTTTTTTACCCGTAATTACCCCCTCATCCGTTTACTTCAATTACTCGTCCCCTCGTAATTACCTCCACCTCGTTTTGAATCAATTCCCCGCTTTAGCTCTAGACCAGACCAAATAGTCTTAAGTCACGAAAGTGGAATTATAGAACATAATTTTAAACATAACCAATTAATCCAAATTTGGTATCATTGGAACTCGACGAGACTATCAGTTGTTTCATTTAGTTAATTAAAAAAAAGAAAAAACAGGTTTAATTTAGGCGAAAAATCACTAAAATTACAGTAACAAATTAACCACAATAAAATTATTGGAACCAAAATGTCATTATTAAAAGTTAACTTCCTTAACTTCAAATCCATTTTTCTTTTTTAAAAAGTGCCGTAATTGGACAAATTATACCTCTTTCGACTTGTCTTGACGAGCTCTATCCAACGATACCAAAATTGGATTTTTTGGATTATTTTAAAATTTTGCATAATTTTTTAATTTTCTCCAGCCACAGACTAGCACATTTATATTTAAACGACAAAATGCATGGGCAGAATAATTAAAATTTTGAGGTAACAAGACTCTAACTTCAATATATCGAAAATTTCCGCAACGATTTTGCTTTAAATTTGAGATACTGTAGGTAAGACATAAATCCATCTATGTACAAAAAATTAGGAAATTTTAATTTCAAATTTTCGATTTTTAGGTGTTTGAAGTTTAAATATTTTAATTTTGTATATCACTTTAAGATAGTCTATAATATCGAGGTTTTTCTAAAAGAACGTCCATTAACGAGTGTAAATGTATTCCTTATTTATGAAAGAGACTGCTCTGAAACTGAAAAAAAGAATAATGATATTAATATTCTTATTCTTATATACTTTTGACATAATACAGTATACATGAAAAATTATTTTCATTGATATTCTAGGAAATCCTTATATAAATCTTTAGAAAATTCTTTCAAATCTTAAAATTATATCATTCTAATAATTTTATCGAAGATTTTATATTTTAACACAAAAATTGATTTTCTATAAAATATTTATCAAATAGGAGGAATAAATGTCGAGGGTTAACAATATCAGATTTTCGAGACTAAAACTAAAATATTTAAAAAATAATCGAAAAAACTGGGGTATGGTTTTTAGGCTTAAGGCAACGGATTAAGGCAAAAAAAATTAAAGGCAAACGGATAATGGTCTTGGTCTCTCTGTCCCCGTTTCTCTTGATATAAGTTGCGGGGAACAGCAATAATAATAAAACAAATACAGTCAACTCTCGATATAGTGACCACTCGATTTAACGAACTCTCGAAATAACGAACCGTTTTTCAGGTCCATGACTTAGTTTTCTCCCTAAAATGACTCTCTATTTAATGAACTCTCGGGTTGATCGGTTTAAAGAATTTTTTGTTCGGCCACCCGAGTTCGTTATATCGAGAGCTGACTGTATACGAAACTAAAGTCTAATACGAATCTTGTCGAATTTCTCGTAACGTTTTTCTTATCATTTAGCTTGTTCATCCATCATTTTTCTGCACAAAAGTTAAAGTCCATTTGCGTTTAGTTTTATCCTTAACACGTGTAACGACAGCTTCGGCAACACTTGTCATTGTTTTATTATTCTTTCCAACTGGGCAATACAATTCAAAAGTTTCGTTTTTCTTTAAATATTTGTGAAATTGCTTTGAATGGCCCCACAAAAAATAATTTGAGTTGCAACTTATGACATCGTTTATTTTGACACAAGAAGGCAAATTACGATTAATTCCAAAGTCGGGAGCTGTTTTTTAGTTAAATTTTTTATTTTTATTAGAATTTAGTTGAAATAGAGTTTTAAATGAAAAAATTTGGAAATTTTAAAAAATCTTCAGATAAACCCTTAGTAAATATATTTGGCAAATTTTACGACTCAGTACAAACATTGAAAAGTTTATAAATTTTTTTTGATTGTTTAATGTTAGTTATAGGGTCGGAAACAAAAGGTTAACCGAACACTGGGTCCAAAACGTCCAATTAACTCAAAAAATCAAAAAGTCCGAGGCGTACGTCCACCCCCTAGTAAGGGAATTTTTAAATGAGTTAGGTCTACTAGTTAGATGTCACCTCTCGATATAACGAACTCTGACTCAAAAGTTCGTTAAAAAGAGAGGTGAATATATACGACACTATTTTACACTTTTTTTCGATATATCCCCTTGTAATCAACGATATTCCCCTGTTATCAATCACGCACTGGTATCAGCTCTATTCCTCTTTCAATGAGAGAGAGAGTTTGCTTAATATTAAAATATCTAAATTTATATGTTGTTTTACAAATTTTGCAGTCCATAACATTTCCAAACTGACTCAGCGTTGCTCCCGAAAAAGTCAGTGCCCCTACAACAACAACTCTAACCCAACTGGGGCAGCAACAACAACAATTGTTTGACCTATCATCAAATCTTGGATTATCTTCACGTCGTGAAGGCCTATTTAATTCTTTTTGTAATAATTTTCTATTAGTTGTAGCAGATCTGTTAAATTTTATTTTAATTTTTGAAATTTGAAATAACCTCGATTTATGCATGTTAAGTTGAGAAGTATCAATCACAACTTAAAAATTGTTTTAATTTGGGGTTTGTATTTACTCGATTAATTACTCTGGGTAATTAATTAAATAATAATCGAGTACTCGCAGAAGCCGGAATAGGACAATCTACCGAAACGCATAACTTTCTTTAATGAAGTCGAATCTCGTCAATTTTGGTACCATTCGACAGCGCTCGATAAGATACGTCGAACGGTACCAAAATCAGAGAGATCCGACTTTCATAAACTTATTTAATAGCTCTGAGGTAGATTGAGCTCGCAGAAGGTTGGGGTGTACCTCTAGAAACATACCACATCTTTGAATATATTAAATAATTATTTTAGACTCCTCCAATAAATAGACTTCTTCTAATGTATTAAAAAGATGACCACGACTCTATTTTGGGAAAACGCCAAGGATTGTCTCACTGTTTTAGGTCCAAAATCCAAAAACCCATTCATTACCTTCATCCACACATTCATCCTTGCAATCCTCTTTCTCCACGCATTCCTCTTCACATTCCTCTTTTTTCTCTTCACTTTCTGATTTATTCTCAACTTTATCAAACATTTCCGTTTGTTTTTCTTCTGTCAGTCCTTGTAATACCGAAAATCTATTTGCCGGATCAACTTTGGTTTTCTCTCCTTTACTCTTCTTTTTTCCATTTTGTGAGCCTTTTTGACCCTCCGATATTTTTGTATTTCCAAAGAAAGGAATATTTGAATATTCTACACCATTATCATTTCCATACGACGCTGGAGCAATTTCCCCAACGTTTGAATTGGGAGCAACAAATTTTGTCGGCACATTTCCGCCTTTAACTAAATTTTTATTAATTTATTTTTAATCCCCAAAATTCCCCACCTTCAATTTCTTCAAAAATCAGATAGAGGAATAAAATAAAAAATATTTTTAAATTCATCCTGAAATTCTTTTTAAATTCTTTTTAACGTAAAGTTTAAGCAAAAGTTTTGCCACCGGGCATGAACCGGATTTTTAGCGCCGCCGGCAAAAACTTTGAAATTTATGATCGACGACACCCTTGTAGGAAAAAAGAGGCGAGAAGTTCAAAAATGGGGCAAAGGCCGCTTAAGAGGCAAAATGATCAAACGTCTTTTAAAGATCTTAACCCCCGCCTAAACTTTTCAAGTGCTGGATATGTCCAGGGATATTATTTATATTTTAATTCTAATTTGACGGGATAATATTTGTGCTATTCCTTATTCTGTGGAAAGGCCGAAAGAAAATTTATAAAAAAAATAAAAAATAATAATTAATTACTAACGGGAAGATGAAGGCTATATATAGGGAAAAAGGCTAAAAATATTTTTAGAAATAATTTCGAAAGAATTCAAAAACTGTTTTGAAAGTGCATTTTAGCCTTTTCACATGTTTTTCTATTCACATGCTTGCACTCTGTGTAAAAAATGGACTTGATTATCTCGGGGTCTCGTCTTATCCTTTATCTTTCCACTCCGTTTTTTTAATTTTAAAGGGAAATGAAAGAGAGATGCCATATGGAAAGGTCCACTATAGAGGGAGTCATTTTGTGAGAAAAATCTTAGTAGGAAGCTTTGAAGCTGTTCATTAAATGGAAAGGTTACCCATAGAGGGACACCATAGAGAGAGTTCACTATAGAGAGAGTTTACTATACGGGGTTATTTATATGAGGTGTTCTCCCAGTAACTATCACCCTTGTTTCATTTGTCTCACTAATTATGAAATTACCTAGGAGCATATCGCCATAGCAGTTTTATAATAATTGGTGAGAGAAAAATGGGGATACGGTAATATAATGATTTGTGGAAGCAGAGTAAACGAATTACTATTTTTAGAAATTTCTTCCAACCCTACGGGAAATATAATAATAAAATATTATTTGTTTAAAATATATATTTTCTAATTATAAAACCTCGTTTAAGTCGGCTGGACCTCGTTTCCCAAAATTTTTATTTTCCCATTTTTATTTTCCACGTTATGCGGCATGCTTTAACTGTCACGCACTGCACTTTGCCTGATTTAAAATTTTTGTCAAAGAAAATCGAATAAAATCGAATTTTTACAAAATACATAGGGGAAATAAAGGGAAAGCCGAATTTTCCTTATTGAGAAATTTTATTCTTTTTTTTTGTAGTTTTTGAAAGGGCAATTTTTAAATTTTAAAAGTGCTAAAAGTGCAATTTAAAAAAATTAATTAAATAAATAAATAAATTAAAATTTTTTTTTAAATTGGATAATCTGAAACCTTCCGGAAAACTTTAAAATACTTAAGGAAAATCTAAAATGTTTCGCAATCATTAATTAAATAATTAAATTAATTATTATAAAACACATTAGAAAATACAAAAACGAAACTTTCCGGAAGAAATACATGAATAAAGTTATAGGAAAACACCAAAAAATACAATAAAACTTTCCGGAAAACATTAAAACACAAAAAAACTAATCGGAAGAAATACAAAAATAAACTTAACGGAAACCATAAAATACAAAAATAAAACTTTTCTGAAACTTGCTTCTCGAAGAGTAATTTTTTAATTTTTAGAGAGGAAAACTTTTTCTTTAATCTTTAAACTTCTCAAAAATTAAATTTTTATTTATTAAAAATTAAAAAAATTTAATTTAACTCTTTAACATAAAAATAATTTATTTCTGACAAAATTTTAAGCAAAGAAATTTTTAACGAGGATCAATGAAAAAATAATAAAATTAAAAAAATATCAAATAAAGTTTGTGAAATTTTCAAAAAATATTTTTGAAGTTTTTAAGTAGAATAAAATAATTAATTAAAATATTAAAAATTTTGAGGAGAAAATACAATTTTAAAATAAATAATTTAAAATTTAGAGGAAACAATTGAAAACAAAGACATTATTAAAATAATAAAAAATACTTGTAAACTTGGAGAAATATAAATAATATGTTTGGCAAAACAAGTTATATATTAAAATAAACTTTCCGGAAGAATATATAATAAAATACAGTAATAAAATATCAAATAATAATTTCAGAAATTAAACTTATATATTAAAATAAACTTTCCTGAAGTAAATTATAAATAATATTTTCCGGAAGTAAATTATATAGGAATTAAAATAAATTTTCCGGAAGAAAATAATAATTAAATATTTTCCGGAAATAAATTATAAAGGAATAAAAATAACTTTCCGGAAGAAAAGTATAAAAGAATATGTTCCGGAAGTAATTATAAAATAAACTTTCCGTAAATAAAATATATAGATGAAGAAATCTTCCAGGAAAAAAACAAGTTGAAGAAAATTCCGGAAAAAACCGGAAATAAATATAGATAACAAAGTAAATAATAAATGAGGAGTCAAAAGCAGAAGAGGTTTTTAATCAAAAAATATTGGCCATGAACAACGAGAGAAAATCGAATTAAAAATAATATTAAACTTTCCGGAAACACCGTATTTTAAAAATCAACAAAAAACAAATGTTTCTAAAATGATTGTAAAGTTTTTCATTGTTGTTGCTGCTGCAATAACAAAGCGGTAGCTGCCATAAACATTTGTATTTGTTGTTGTAATTGCTAAAAAACAATTCATAATTTTTTGAAAGTAAAAGAATATTAAAAAAGATTTTACCGCTGGATCTGTCGTCCCAAATCCTGAAACACTTGTAGGTGTTGGTATTTTTGTGCTAGCATTATTAAATGAAGCAGGCATACCAAAAAGCTGCTGGAAGGAATTATTGCCTAAAGAAGTTGGGGGAGGTTGGAAACATGGTGGAGGTGAAGAAAGCATATTTCCAGAGGTGAACTAAAATTTAAAAAAAATTAAGAAAATTTCCAATAATTTAAATGCCTGTTGTTGATTCTGTTGATAATGTTGTAGCAATCCACTCATCAACAACGGAATAGGCAATAAATGGGATGGGGCTGTAATAGGTGTGTTTTGTTGTTGTGTTGATTGAGAGGATGTTGAGGGCAAAGAAAAGGGTAAATGAGAGAATTGGCCTGGAAAATTTAAAAAATTTCCATTAAGTTTCATTTTTTATAATTATCACCTAAAGGAAAAGTTGAAGCAGACTTTTCACCCACAAATGCTGCAGAAACTGCTGGATTTGAATTGAAAAAAGGGTTTTGAGATTGTGGAGAGGAATTTGTGGTTGTTTTTGTTGGAATGGGGCATTTAATATTATTAATTGACATATTATTAGAATTATGACAATTGTGTTGATGATGTAACATATGTTGTTGTTGATGTTGCCGAGGCTTTCGGCGTGGACGATATTTGTAATTTGGATGTTCTTGCCTATATAATAAATTAAGTTTGTTTGCTTCAAGTTTATTTAATGGACTTTGCTATTATTATTATTTCAAGTTTATTTTTTAAAATTGTACTTATCAAGTTTCTCTATTATAATCGTTTCATTTTACAATTGTATTTCCAAGTTTATTTTAAATTATTTTTAATAATAAATTACAGGTTTATTTATTTGAAATTGCAATTACTATTTCTTGTTTTACAATTGTTATTCCAAGTTTATTTTTATAAACTTTAATGCTAAGTTTTACAATTACAATTAAGTTTATTTATAAATATAAGTTCACGAAAAGTTGCGATTGTAAAATTGTATAATTAAATAATGTTAATAATTTTGAGTTTTGTAAAGGTTTTGAAAGTTATTTTAACTACTGTATATTTTGAATTTTTAAGTTTGTAATTGTAAAACAAGTTTATTTTTAAATTAAAATATTTACATATGCAACTGCCTCAACCGCTTAGCTTCATCAATAAAAGGGCGTTTATCAACCTCACTTAGAAGTTTCCATTCATGTCCCAATTGTTTTGAGATTGCAGAATTGTGCATTTTTGGATTTTCTGTAGCAATGCGTTTACGTTTGCCTCTAGACCAGACCATGAAAGCGCTGAATTAAAAATTGGATTTAAAATAAATTTAATTATTTATTCACTTCATTGGTCGTTTAACATGTTCATCATCCATAGGGTCCATCATGAACATATGGCAATTTACTCCATCGATGCAATCTACACAACCTGTGTTTCTGCTATCTTCCAACCTTCGGTCTATTGAATTTAGACTGAAATAAAATTTTAAAGAATTTTATTTAAATAATTTTTTCAATTTTTAGCTCGAAATTAACCTATAATTATTTAAAAATAAAAAAAGTTTTCCATACATTTGACTATTGTTGTGATTATCCGCAAGTGAGGAAACGCCGGAAATTTGTGGACAAACACTTCCATTTATGTATTTGTTGTTTATTTTAGAGGCGGCACTCACAGGCATTGTACTAGCTGCCGGAGAGGTGAATGAAGGAGAAAAGGAGCTGAAGCATTCAGGCTTCAAAAAAGCAGTTGTAGTTGTTGCCGCTGTTGGCTGACAACAAGACGTTGCCGTCATGCTCGATTTGCGTTCTTCTTCTTTTGTGGGGGAAAAAGAATAGGGAATTAAATGAGGAAAATAAAACAAATATATAAATAAATAAAAATGGTGGCGAAATTTGTTAGCAAACAAATTTTAAAGGTTGTACAGAAATGGAAAAGAAATGGGTTTTTCCTAAAAGTTTGTTCAAAAATTATAAACAATAAAACATTTTAAGTTTTATTTTTTACAATTGTAATTTCAAAGTTTATTTTAAAGTTTAATTTCTAAAGTTTTTTAAGCAATAATTTAATTACAATTGCAATTTTCAAGTTTATTTAATCATTAAAATTTTCAGTTTATTATTAAGCAACTTTTTAATTACAATTGTAATTTCTAGGTTTATTTTCCAGTTTAATTCTTTAATGATTATTTGAATATTTACAATTGTAATTTCCAAGTTTGTTTAATCAATTTTAATTTTCAAGTTTTGATTTATTTGATTTATAGTAAAATATAAACTTGAAATTTAAAGTTTATATTAAGCTTTCAATTACGGTAATTTTATAGTCTTAAAGTTTATTTATTAGTGTAATTATTATTACTCTTTATTATTCTAATTGTACACTAAATTTTATTTACTTTTGTAATTTAAATTACCTTCTTCAGTTGCTTCCGTTTCAATTTCTCGATTCCCATTCAACCTTCTTTCTCCTTCCCCATTAAGTTGCCCAACAACTTCCTCCTCATCTGCCTGCTCCTCCTTCTTCACAATTATTTTATCCTCAGAATTTCCCCGATTTTCTTCCTTTTTCGAAGCTTCTAATTCTTTATCCATTAATTCCTTCTCAACACCTCGATTTCTTATTGGTGGTTGTAATAGCAGCATTTGTTGTTGCTGCTGAATGAGAGCAGCAAAATCGAGGTTGGAATTTCCATTAGAAGCTGATATGTTAATAATTCCATTAATATCGTGAATGCTTTGTTGCTTTTGTTGCACTGGTGAAGTGCTTTGGCTTGATGGACAGGCCTGATGGATTCCGGTATTTAACTGATTTTGTTGTTGTTGTAACATTAAAAGTTGTTGAGGCGAAAATAACATTTATAAATATTATTCTAAAAGATGAGGAATAATTTAGCATATAATAATTTTTAAAGGAAAATAATCACTCATCTAATTGATAAAATTATATTTAAATTAAAACTTTTACAATTGTAAATTATAAGTTTATTTTAGTTATATAAAGTTTGTTTTTAAAGTTGTTATTTCCCAAGTTTATTTTTTTATATTTGTAAAAATACAATAATATCTATATTATTAAAGTTAGTTACTGTATTTGTAATCTTCAAGTTTATTTCTATAAATTGTAATTCTCAAGTTTATTTTCAGTAAGTAATTGTACTCTTCAAGTTTTATTTTTATAAATTGTAATTTTGCAAGTTTATTTTTAACATTTGTAAAAACTAAAAAAAGTTTATAGTTTTTCCAAGTTTATTTTATTATTGTAAATCTTTATTGTAATTTTTTAAATATTTTTAAAAATAGTGAATTGTAAAATACCTTATTATTCCTCAATGCTTTTGTAATTTTTATAGCTAATTTAAATGTTGTTAAAAAAATAATTTTAAAAGTAACGTTTCTTCTTTTCAGTCAAATTATTTATATACCCCTGTTTTTATTTTGTTTTTTAATTTTCGAGCCGGGAAAGACCCTTTTAATATTTTTTAAATGATGAAAGATTGCCTTTATTGTTAAATAATTTGTGTTGTTTATTTATTTTTTTTGTTGTTTTTGTCAAAATAAAGGGTATTTATTAATAACGTTTAGTTAACGTCAACAGAAAATAAAAGGGAAAATAAATAAAAATTATTTTTAAAAATATGCTGCTTTTGACAAAAAAACAAAAGCAATTTTGTTTGTTTTTTGATTATTATTATTATTAATTCTTATGATCTGAAAATGACATAAATAAATTAAATAAAAGGAAAAAAATATTACGTAAATACAAAAATAGAAAATGCAAATTGAATAGAGTTAAAGGTTAAAATATAAAAATAAATCGAGAAAAATATTTTTATAATTTGTTTTGATAAAAAATTGAACTTAAGAACCCGATATTAAATTTTGTGTACCATCATAAGTGAATTTGCAAATCTTTTGTTTGTTTTATATTGTTAAAAAATTATAAAAAATTGTAATTTAAGTTTTGTTTAATCAAGTTTAATTTTCTAAGTTTATCATTAAGCTATTATTTAATTACAATTGTAATTTCAAGGTTTATTTAATCAAGTTTAATTTTCTAAGTTTATTATTAATCTATTATTTAATTACAATTGTAATTTCAAGGTTTATTTAATCAAGTTTAATTTTTAGTTTAAACAAACTTGTGTTTTAAAGTTATTTAGAAACATTAAAAACACAACTTTAATACAAACAAGTTTTAAAGTTTATTTAAAAAATACAATTTATAAAACAAAAAAAGGTTTATTTAAAAATACAATTCATATGCAATAACTTGTATTTTATGTTAGGCTTAAAAATAAAACTTGTATTATTGTATTATGTTTCTTTTAAAATTTTGTGCTTTAAGTCTAGTTAAAAATATAATTCATTTATAAAACTTGTGTTTTAAATTACTCAAACAAATAAATAATTTAATAAATTAAAGATTGAAAAGTATGGTTTCTTATTTAATTATTTTGTGGCATTAAAAGATATAATTATATTAAAAAATAATTTTATTATACTAAAAATAAAGCTTTAACATTATTTTGAATAATTAGAAAATTGAAATAATTAATAAAAAAAAGAGAGTCAAAAATAATTTTTAAATAAATAATTTTTTCTCAAAAACATTTTTTATTATTTTTTATTTTTATTTAAAAAATAATAAAAAAAGGTTTAAAAGCAACAAAGCTAAAGAAAAAATAAGTAACAGGAATTCTATTCAAATTATAATATTTATGCCACATATGTATATTTATTTTATTTTTTACCTTCCCCCTCACAAAAACTTTTTTTTATTTTTTTATTTTTATGTACTTGTCACTCATTCACACTACAATCAAAGCCGCTTTTATTTTTAAATGGAGCGGCGTAATCATCCGTGTGGTGGCAAAATTGGTAGCAACAGTGGGTGGTGGGAAATGAATGCCTAGGCGCTATTTATAAGTAAAAAAACTTATTTTTATTTATGTTTTTTGCCAAAGACGTTAAGAACAACAAAAAATAAAAAATAACAAGAATTGCATAAAATGTAGGTGGATGTTTAGTGTAGAGTAAAGGTATATAATTGAGTCTAAAATATGGAAAATAATTAAATAAACTTGATTCTTACATTTAATTACTGTAATATATTTTAATATTATGATTATTCTGTTTTTCCGAAATTATGTATATTGTAAATTCTGTTATTCCTTGAAAGTTTTACGTGCTTTTTTCCGGAAAACCGATAATCATAAATTTTCCGGAAGGAAAATAAGCTTTTCGGGAAATATATCTTAAATTCCGGAAAGATATTGTAAATAATATTATAAATTATTTTATTTCCGGAAATTTGTATTTTCTGATTGTATTTTCTGATATTTATGGAAAAGTGAAAATTATAATTTTTCAGGAAGGAAAATAACAATTAGTTAAGTAAAATAAATTGTAAATTCTGATTTTTCCGGAAATATTATAATTTATTTAAAAATAAGTAATATATTATGTTACATAAGAAAATTAATTTATTTAAAATTAATTATTAATGTTTTTAACAAAAAATAAATTTATTTGAATCTGAACTTAACAAAAAGGAAGTAATTAATTAATTAATTAAATTTATAATTATATTTATAGACGAAAAATATGCCAAATATAGAAAATAGTAGAGTTATTTTTAAATATGAGGTAAAATAAATTAAGAAATATAGGTAGGTTAAATTATTTTTAGAAATTGTTATTTATTTAGAACAATAATTAATTTATTAAACACCTTAATCTAATATTAGAATATCAAACAAAGTTTTAAATAAATTTTAAACAATTAAAGTAAAATACAATTGTAATATAATTTCAATTAAGGATGAATTTACAAAATTAAATTAAACTTTCCGGAAAGAAAAGTTGTAAATGTAAAAACTGTAATTTGTAGGTTGTAGATGTAATAGTAAATTCTGATATTTCCGGAAAATAAAACTTATATTACAATCGAAAAATACAAACGTAATATTAATTAAAGACTCTGTAAAATTAAATTAAACTTTCCGTAAAGAAAGATTGAAAAACTGTATGTTGTAATTGTAAAATTCTGATTTTTCCGGAAAGAATTAATTTCTGATTATATAGGGACAAGTTTAATTATTATAAAAATAACTAAATAATATTTTTAAAATTAAAAAATTAATTAATAATTAATAAACTTGTAAAATAAAAATGTTTAATTAGACATTTAAATTATTAATTTTTATAGTTTATTATTTCGCATAAATTTATATTTAAATTGGAAAGAATTTTTAAATAAAATTTAAATATTAAATTAGATAAATAAAATACCTAATTTTTAAATTATTAAAATAAAGGAATTTCCTGTCAAAAATTACAATTTTTAGAAAATAAAAAATTAAAAAATAATTCTAGAAACCGAAGGGAAAGTTATAAATATTATTTTAAAAATTTTCTGATATTTAAAAAAATATTCCCACAAATTATTAA